>OMNM01055237.1:0-7500 GCA_900302745.1 Parablennius parvicornis | reverse complement strand
TTTTCGTCGACCAGAGTTTCACATGTTTTCAAAAATTAAACATTTGATTCTAATAATTGAAAATGTCAGACTAATGTATTATTATTATTAATCGGCACTGAAAAAAAATCATTAGTTTTAATTAAGAAAGTCCAGTTCATTAGCATTGAAATCAATCATGTGTTGCGTCTTTATTTGAGTCTCCACGCTTTCACTGTTTTTACACAATGGAACCTCGAGGGCTGGTCACATTTTTCTTTTAACCATTTAATCAATTTAGATCTTTGGAGATTCAAACGTGGCCTTGGCTGAGTCACGTAACTCCATCAGATCTGTCGTTGTGTTTGGCTCTGGCTTAAAGTATCAGCTAAATGGGAGACATGTTAAGGATGAGCAGTAATTCCTGCTTCAAGAATCCAATCATCTTCACTGGCAGTTTCAGATTAGCCTCAGCCGGGGTGTCATGAAATGACTGACACATATTCCCTGAACAATGCTTTTCTGTCAGCGCGGACACAGCTAGCGGCGGTTGCAGGGGACATGCTACTATTGTGGGAGCAAGTGACAAAAGACGGGAGGAGATGGTGATGCTGGGCTTTTGCATGATTGCCGCTCTTCCAATTTGCTTTCCTCCTTCCGGAACCTCTGCTTTCAAATTCACTGTCAGAGATGAATCACTTAAACTTTTTTTTTTTCAATCAACTGATGTGTCGCCGTTTGAAATGGAAAGCGAAAACACCTGAATCAAGTCTGACATCACAATTTCAATCAGGAGGATCACAATCTGTGAGCGATTGTCTGCCTTTAATATGTGTGACTTTCATTACACATAGCATTACCAACCAAACAAATAGCTCATGTATTACCCATTAACTATTCATGAATACATCATTAAATGGTTTTATTAGAGAGAGAGAGAAACACATGCAAATATTATCGCACAAATATTCGATTGAGAAACCTACAGAGGCTGATGTGTTTAAATAGCAGCTCACTGAAGGGAGGAGTAAAACCCCATTCATTTATTTGACAAACATCATCATGCATAATATTCTTTTTGTTTCCAAAAGGCACCAACGAGACAGACCTTTAAAGCTGCACTTGGATTCTACTAAGACAAACATTATTAATTCAGAGTAGCAGACAGGCAAGACAAGCTGATAAAATGACTATTTATACAGCGGTTTCAAAGTAAAGTCACCAACATCTTCACTGTCACAGAAGTAAATCCATTAAAAACAAGAAATAGAACAGTGATGCAACACCTGCCATTTGTCGGATGATTTCTCCCAAAGCACTGCCATGACTGAATACATCTTTGAGCACTGTTGGCCCGAGGGGGAATCCCTACCCATGGCAGTGTTAGTGCAGAGATTTATCCTCGGAGAGATATTGCAATGAAGCAGATTTTATGCAAGATTTAAGTTGTAAAGGCCAGTAGAGGATGACAGTCTTTTGGGAAGTGATCTTTGTTGCTCACTGGAATGACAATAATTTATATCTAAAAATAGATTGTCCGCGATATTTCAGATGTTCCACCTCCCGTCTGTAAGTGCCTTCGGCTCAAACCCAACAGGAAGTCTAGCAGTCTTTTATGTACAGTACTGTGATGTTGATATTTGAAGTTTGGCATGCCCACACAGTGACTTGTCAGAATATCTTCTTAAAAAAAAAAATTTTTTTTAACTTTAAACTTTTTAACTTTAAAGCTCGACATCAGTCACTTGATTTATTTGGGATTTTTTTCTTAACAATGAGTGGTTAGCTCCAGGGCTTAAAACCTCCTGAACCCATGATGTGGATTTCAACAGAAATCAGACTTCAGTGACGAAGTGAGACAATGAGTATGCAGCCTCGCCAGCAGCTTTCTAAAGACCGTACTTATGTAGTATTAAGGGCAGTTAAATGCTAAAATTAGCTCACGCACTCACTATGATATGTCAGAATACCAATTTGTAGCAGGTTGAGTTCTTACAAGACTTTGAGATTGGCAGGTGAGTACACTAATTTTTCCAGAGTAGCCTGAACCACAAAATATGGTCCATTCTGCAGGCATTGGTCTTGAACAATATAAATGGAGACAGGAGTTGATTTTCACTGAAATGTAGTTTTTGCATTTCAAACCAAATGGATGTTGAATCTAAGTGCAAAGTCTTATAGAACCACTCCAAATTTTAGACATAAAACTTCAAGTATAATTCTTCTTAGTGGTGCAAGAGGGCAATCAAAAGTGGCATTTTGACCACATGAACTTTCTTTAATTTATGTCTGGACTTAGTTTTATCCGACTAAAATAATGTTGAGTCTCTTCATCACTTTTCTGGGACTATTTTTCTATAAGGTTGGTCTTCTAATCATTTCCACCCTCTGGATTGACTGTGTAGTGCATTAACATGTATTGCTTGATTGGTATGTTGCTTTTAGGACATTGTATAGATTTAACATGCAGTCAACAATAGGCACAAAGACATTTTGAGTTTGTTGAAGATTAAAAAAGTCTAAAGACTTTATTTGGTCAAAATGCGACATAAAAATTCACCTTCTGTCAAACTAGAAATGAATATGTGGGTGCTTGATTTTGACTAGCTACTGTGTGCATGCTAAACAGTCATCATTCTGGCATATTCAATCTATCACGTAAAAGTCTGTCTAACAAGTTCAGGGAAAAATAGCATGCAGGAATCACTGGACTAAGTGAAAGTTTCAGCAGAGGAGAAGAAAAAGGAAAACACATAATTGTGGAAAATTGAAATCATCACAGCAAGATGTCAGCGGCTCCTCTTTGCCCAGTGTTTCCCTCGGCTGTGTCGCCGTCAGAGTGTCAATCACATGAGCCCCTGTGCCCGAGCCAATAGACAGTCGACAAATTACCATTTGGAGCGGAACCCGGCTATAAATGCGATTGGGTTGGATTTGAGTCTACTCTCCCGGCTTTGGATTTGAATAGAATAGAGTCTGTCTTCTTCTCCTTTCTTTCCCCCAGCCTCTGTGGCTTCAGAAAGCTAGATTAGATGGAGGAGGTAGGGAGGAAAAGAGACACATACAGCGAGGGAGAGAGGGATAGTTGAAGGGGGCAAAGGGTAAAAAAGGAACACAGCAAAAGAGAGAGCATCCGCGGGTCTTTAAAATTGTAAAAGCCTTAAAATAAATCTAAATTTGAGGCTTTGAAAAGTGTGAAAATGTGTGAAATGTCTGAATTAGAGGTCTTATTCTTCCACCACTCTGCGATAAGTCCCTTTGTCCTGCTTGTCTCTTCTCAGATTATTTCCGGGCAGGACTGGGTCCAGGCTACAATACGCTTTGTAATGTTTTATTCATCGTTTCTGCTTTAGTAAACAAAACCGGACTTCATGTTCCTAAACAAATAATTTAATGTTGTTCTTTTTATTACACCAACCATTTATAATTCCAGAATTTTTATTAGCCACATTGAATCACAAATGAGTTGCTTTTGGCGGTTTTGTAGTGTTTTATTTGTTGTACTGTGAGATCAGTAAACCCCGAGCCATACTGTTGCAATAAAGTAATTACCTTTAACAAATGACACTATTACTAGAGGAGTGTCAAGATCTGAAGGCTTTTTGCTTTATTTTACTCCGTCAGATTTGAGTGGATATAAATCATTTATGAAATAAAACTTAAATTGTTTTTATTCTATCCTATTGATATTTCTGTGCACCCTGCACACATGGTTAGTTAAGACTTGAGATCACTGACAGAGTAAACTTACTACAACCTTTTGAGTTGGTATGGCATTCTTTCTGTTTGCAAAGCCAGCTTTTACAGATCAGCGTCAGCCAGGGATTTTGGTTGGTGAGCACTATTTACTCTCCTTTGCCTCTGTGTTTGGCCTCTAAATGTGGAAAATATCAGGCTCTTTAGCTGCTAAATGTTCTACTCTGTACCTGTCTGCCTTTTGGTGGGGAGTAGGTGTTGTAAGATTTCTAGATCCATTAAAAAAAAAAAAATCTGCTGCCTGCTGCAACGCAGATCGTAAAGTTCTCGGCTCACCAAGAGCTGAAACTCACTATAAAACTCTGTAAATCTGACGTGAGCTGCAGCTTTTGGTAATAATTCTGTGCAGGTGAGACTGTGACCACACTGTCACATTGTTCATTACATCGTCATCAGACACAATGTTGTTGTACTTCAGTCCAACTCCTGAAGTAGGACGACTTACTTTCGGTTTATGAGCTTTTGAGTGGTTCGTTTGTCCTGCGCTTCAACTAAGGCTGCGCGATAGGGTAGTGTTTAGCACTCTCACCTCACAGGAGCTTATCCTCCGTTCAAGTCCGGTTGGGGGTCTTTCTCTCGAGCGTGACTTATTCTGCAGAGGCTCCAGCTTCCTGCTTACCTGGGGATTTCAAATTGGCCGTTAGGGTGTGTGACTGCCTCTCTGCGTTTGCCCTGCGTTGGGCTGACGACCTCTCTGCAGTGTACCCTTATAATCAGCTGGGATCGTCTCCAGCTCCCCCGCGACTTCGAATTGGATAAAGCAGGAGAGATAATGGTAGGATACTTCATCCACAGCAGCCCCTGTGAGCAGAAGACAAATCAGCTGAAGTAAAAGTCTTTGAGAATCAGTGCTGATATGCTGGGTTTCTTGTTGTGCATGGCCCAAGTGCTTTGAGGTTGCAGATGCGTGAAGTAAGAGCATAGCTGATGACTTTTTATTAATCCCATTGTGAGCCGTGCATTGAGAGGGGCGTGCACAAGGACAGCTGAATGCGCTCAAATTTCAGACGCTCATTCAGACTGAGCGAAGCGATTGTTGAGGCCCCGTCGTGCTGATGTCTTTGTTTCTGACAGTTTATTCTCCTCGCAGGTGATCAATTAATGCAAAACAAAATAAATCATGAGTAATAACAAAAACAAAGGTTAGTTTAGCAGCTGTACATGTGTCACATTTTGCTCTGCACAAGGTAACATTTCATTTTGCCAACCCCGAGTGTCAGTGGGAGATTCATTAGCTCATTAGTGGGAGACTCATTAGTCTGAAGTCATGTGATGCTTTAATCTTCGGTAACGTAAATGCGCCACTGTCAGTAATCTTTGCACTCCTCTGACCTGTATTCCTGCCAGTCGGGAGGCTGGCACGGAGGCAGGTGGCAGGTCGACTTAGTCAGCTCCCTCCTTGTGGACGGATCTTTCAGTAGCGTCTCAGCAGCGCTTCTTAAAGTTGAGTTTTGATGAATGGTTCACTTTGCCGAGAGGATTCTCTGCAATCCACATTGTGTTGATTAATTTGTAGCAACTGTAGATTTCATTAGAAGATGGTCTCCTTGGCTGAGCCACGTTGATAAAGACATGGATTTTTAGCTTCAAATATTGCCTATAACCTTAGAAAAACTGTTGAATTATTCTTTCTGAAACCTGCAGAAAGCCTGTGGAGACCGAGACAGAGCGAGTGCCGACGCGACTGAGGTCTGGGTTATTTCAGGATGGTTGTCTTGCAGTGTAATGTGGTTTGGCACTTGTGTGTCTAGTCGGGAGGAGATATATGGCTGAATTTACTTTGAGTGGCTGGCTGGTTTCTGAATGGAATTGAGTAGATGCACTCTGGTTTCTCTGGTTTCTGATTGCTGTGGTGAGGACTTTTCTCACCCATTTCTCTTCCTCACTTTCTCCCCCTGCATCTCGTTTTGTGTTTTCTTCTCCAGATTGACTTCTTGTTGTGCTCTGCCTCCTCCTGTCCTCAGCTTTAGCTTTTCCATTTTCCTATAAAGTTGTTTGACTTTTTTGGTCTCGCCTTTCTCTTTTGTTTTTCCCCTCTACCTTTTCCCCTCATCCCCTTTGTATCATCTTCCTCATGTCCTGTCTTCTTTTGTCCTCCTCCCAACCTCACCTTTCCTATTTTGCTCAGTCACTATATTTTTTTCCTCGTATCCCTTCCACAAGCCCTTTTCACTTTAAAAAAAAAAAATCTCTATATATCTATATATATCTTACTTCCTGCTATTCTCTATGTTTATATCTCCTCCCCTTTCATCACTTTAAAAGTCCCCTTCTTCGCTTTCTTCTTATCTTCTTCCCTCTTTCATGCTCTTTGCCTTCCTGTCCTCCCCTCTCGCTTTCTCAATGTCTTTTCGCCTTTATCCATAGCCCTCTCCCTTCCTGCCTCCTTCTCGGCTCTCCCTGTTTTTGTGCTTGCAGTTTTAGCATACTCTGCAGGGAGCACTCCTGCGATGCCAATTATATTGACTGAAGAAAAGGAGGGAGAGAAAGGGAAAGGGGAAGGAGGAGGAACAGGGGCGGAGGAGCAGGGAGGTTTAGAAGACCTGTGCATGCACAAATACACACATTCACACTGACAGTGTGAATGAATCAGGGGATAGGAGCTCGAGAGCACAGGGGGAGCGGAGGAGAGAGGCGGAGGAGAAGGGAAGGAAGAGAGGGATGATGAAAGAGGGGGAGAGCTGGGAGGAAGAGGACAGAGAGAAATTGGAGGAGAGCGAATCCGTCTGTGAGTGTAATAGTCTCCCGCTGTCGAACCCGAGGGAATTCACCGACTGCAGAGGGGAAGAGAGATGTAGAGAGGCATACATAGAGGGACAGAGAGAGAGAGGGGAGGAGAGAAAGAGGGAGAAGGGGGTGCGATCACAGCAGACAAGACGATAGAGAGATACAGAGGGCAGAGAGAGAGAGAGAGAGAGAGAGAGAGAGAGAGAGAGAGAGAGAGAGAGAGAGAGAGAGAGAGACAGAGAAAGAGAGAGACAGAGAGACAGAGAGACAGAGAAAGGGAGAGAGAGACAGGGGGAGCGCGAGAGAGAGAGAGAGAGAGACATTTACTGTCATTACACACCATGTAGACATATTTACTGTCAGGTCATACAAAGACACAGCCAAGTGTGACCCTTTGACTCCCAAACTAATTAAAGTATATCATGAGTAGCTCAGAGTAAAGTGACACGTTCTTTCACTACAGTACTATATGGTTGTAACGAAATGTGTATTCAGGAAGCACAGGGGAATAGAGCTCCCTAACAGACATGCACACACTATTGATTAGCGCCTCTGCTTCAATCAATCTGGAATATCTGGCATTTGTTTCACATATAAAAAAACACTGAATACTGATAGATTAATATAGAAAACGATTCATGTCTGAATAAACCAGGCTTCAGCAGGGATGTATTGTGGTGGGAGGTATTTTTTAAACTGGCTCTCAGCCGGACTTTTTGTTGACATTTATTGTGTAGTACCCCTTCTCAAATCTCTCCTTCGATGTTCTATTCTGTCGCTCTTATTTTGTCCACAGCTTTGACTTTGTGACATATCGTCTCTCATAATGCAAATTCAGATGTATTTCCTGTCACGCTGCATTTTGTTTCATACCGTCCTCCACCAACATGGTTTACTCCATTTTATTTGGCACTAGGGTAGGCTCAGCAATCCATCTACTCACTCACATGAACCAAGGAATAAATATTATAAAACTCTGTTTCTGTATGACAAAACACATGCAAGATGAACGAACACACAGCATTGCATGCTTCAAACAAAAGCTAAGTAAAATAATCA
>OMNM01055229.1:0-10188 GCA_900302745.1 Parablennius parvicornis | reverse complement strand
CTTTTAGCAGTGCAGTCTCCGTACTGTGATTGGTTCTAAAGCCTGACTGAAAATCTTCTAACAGCTTATTCTCTAGTAGATAGTCATTAAGCTGTTTAGCAACGACTCTCTCCAGAATCTTTGATAGGAAGGGAAGGTTGGAGATTGGCCTGTAGTTTGAGAGAAGGCTTGTATCTAGGTTTGGTTTCTTAATGAGTGGTTTAATCACTGCTATTTTAAAGGATTGTGGTCCATAGCCTGTTGTTAGAGACTGATTGATGATTAAGAGTATGGAATTATTAATTAATGTTAGGGCCTCTTTCAGAAGTTTAGTAGGAATTGGGTCCAGCAGGCTGGTAGTTGGTTTAGCAGAGGAAATTAAAGAGTTTAGTTCTGGAAGTTCTATTTGCTGAAAGCACTCCAAATAGCTGTTAGCTTTAAGTGATTCTACTACTATAGGGCTAAAGGATGGTAAGGTTTGATGGATCTCATCCCTAAGCGCTTTTATTTTATTTTGAAAGAACTTCATAAAATCATCACTGCACATGTTGATAGGAATGGTGGGCTCAACACTATTATGGTTCTTGGTCAGCTTGGCTACAGTGCTGAAAAGGAAGCGAGGGTTGTTTTTATTTTCCTCTATTAACGCTGAGTAGTAACTGGTACTGCTTCTGCTTTCTTGTATGTTTTGAAACCATCCTTCCACACTATATAAGCTGTATCTGTTTTTGTTGAACGTCAGATCCTTTCCAATCTACGGGAACACTGTTTAAGTTTGTGAGTTGACGAGTTAAACCATGGGGATGACTTTTCTATTTTTTTAATTTTAGTTTATAGTGGGGCTATGTCGTCGAGCATTGCTTTTAATGTATCTGTCACAATATTTGTCAGATATTCAATGTCTGAGCTAGTACCAGCATCTGGGTCAGGGATATGAACTACTGACTCTATGGCAGAGGGAATTCGTTCCTTAAATGTAGCTACTATACTATCGGAGATTGATCTTGTTAGTATTGTTTTATCCGGTGGATTATAGCTAGTAAGAATGAAGTCAAAGGTAATTAAGAAGTGATCTAACAGAAAATCGTTGTGGGGGAAAATGGTCAGATGCTCTATGCTTAAACCATAGGTAAGAATGAGGTCTAGGGTGTGAAGATGAACACATGACAATGGTTGAAATTAACACACTAGTTTATGTGCATATTGGGCCTTTTAATGGCTTTGAATGCATTTTTGGAGGGAAATCGAAGGACCTGGTGAAAACATGCAAACTCACAAACTAGCTAGAACATTCTCTCGGGAAGTCACGCCATCATGTGGTCAGTCCTCACGTATCATCATCAACCACAACAACGAAAACCGTTCAGCACAGAGGTGTTTATCAGAGAGGGACACATTCCACCTCAACCTGAGACCTGGAGAACATTTCACCTCTCAAAAACAGGATGTCATCATTTTGCTCAAAAAAAGTCCATAAATTAGTGGGTAAAAACGTTTTTTATCTTGTTTTACATGTTTCATCTGCATCTGCAGTCTCCCTCAGAGCATCAGCTGACAGCCGATAGATCCATCAGGCCGGTCATCTGATGAAACGACACATTGCCATACATCTGTTGATGCTCCGAGGAAGACTGCACTTCAAACAGGTCAGCAATGTAAGAATATTTTTTCTCACCCACTTGTTGCTTAAAAAGAAACGCCACCATATCTCAGCTTAGTTCATAAACTCAATGAATGGTGTTCACAGTTTCACACTGTAACTCATCACGATGGGTTGAGTTGAATCGTGCTGTAATAATTGGACATTATTCACCTTCCATCATGTGATCTGCATGTTTGGTCACAGAATGAGCAGTGGTTGGTATTGCTCAAGGGCCAATAACTGATGTGGACAGACTGGATGTGAACCAGCAAACTTCTGCTTGTCCTGAAACGTCCACTGTCCACTGCAGGAACATGAAAGCAGAGTTTTTGTTGTGAGGACTTATGCCAGGAATGAAAGATTTCATTAGAAATAAAGATGAAACGCGCTGGAGATGAAGATGCTACTGAAACCAAACGTGTGGTTGGTGCGTCTCATGCATAAATGGATGAAACTGTTTTCTCTCATCAGGATACAAATATCGACAGAGCTACTGTACTTTACAGTGAAGAAACTAAATCTCCTCTGGATGGTTAAAAGCTTAGAGAGCCAGCATGCCACTGAATCAAAGCAGCCGTCCCATCAGGTGGGAGGAGAGATGAAGGCAAAGCCAGTAGATCTTTGATAGCATGTGGACCGTTGGAGGTGGGGGTAGAAACCTATGTAAACTTAATGGTTCATCTTTTTTCCCCCTCCTTTTGCCTTCATCCTCTCCTCCACGTGGTTTCTTCATCTTTATCAGGATGCTGCGACCCTCTGCAGATGCTGGTGGATAAAGCCCAGCAGGCCTGATGTGGTTTGAACTCGTCTTTCATTCGTTCCGTCTCTCCCGGCACCCTCAGCTCCACCATGGCCCAGTTCCTCCTGGCAGCCCGCAATCTCCCCGATCGACTGCAGACGTGAGGCTCTGCCATTCTGCACAGGACTGTACGTGGGATATAAACCAGCTTTCATGAGGTACAACAACGACAGACGTCTGTCACGAGCTGGCAGAGTTCTGATTAACATGTTTTAAAGCAGCGGTTCTCAGGGTTTTTGATAGCTGAGAGCTGATTTAGGAACCCAACATTGGACTGAGGGCCTTCAAAGAAAAAAAACAAAACAAAACAGTTGTAATCATTTTAATGACCAAGTTGGATTGCTACAATTAACATTTATTGATCTGCATTCAGTAATGCGCATAAATACATTTTAATTAATAAAGGAAGCAAAACCTGAAAAAAACCTTTGAGAAACATTTTCATGAACACAAAATCCAAAATGGGAGTTTTTTGCCTTCAACAGTGAGATTTGGGATATAACAGTCCTGTGTGCAGTCCATTTCAGAATATATGTATAAACGTATTTAGAACAGTCAGTCTCAGGGCCTGTCCACACGAGAAATGCCGCTTCATGCAAAAGCAAGCCATTTTCGTCTGATCATTCACATGGCACAGCGTTTTAGGAGCTTGAAAACTGGTTGTTCATTTATTTTTTTATATGGAACCCAGAGAGGGGAAATTCTAATACGCCGGCTCGACTTTGAGGTGTGGAAGTCAAAGACACCCATCTGCGTAAAACGATGATGTCATCATCCCTCTCTCCCCTCACCGTGGTAACCTAATAACCACGACAATCACAAACAATGTGCAGACCACGAAACGGAGATTCAGCCTTTCAAAGTAAGGCACAGCTGAATGAGAACTAACATGTTAATTATTTGCAGGCTGCCATTAGCCCACGGCCACAATTTGACGACACAGTCGACCAAGTTGGATTGTTATTAAGGTGAGTGCTATAGTAAAAGTACCAAGTCCAGGAGAATATGGATTGTCTCTACTGAGCTAATGTGCACAACTACAAGTTACTATGGCCGTGGTGTGCATGCATTGTAGCAGTGTTTTCAAAATGTTATGTTTTCATTGATTTCCATGGACACAGACACGGAGTGCTTTCAAAAAGTTGTGTTTTCAGTGGCTCCAAGCACCTTTGTCATGTAAACGGACACCCAGAACGCTACAGCAGTTCTACGTTTTCACTTGAAATTGTTGCCTCGTCAACAAGCCTGAGTAGGTTTGTTAGTCGGAAACTGGAACTGGAAAATTTCCGAGGAAATCTTTTTTTTTTTCTACTCCACTGTACGTGCTGTTTAAAACGGTGACGCTTGGCAAACACTGCACGTTGCTGTGTTGCTTTGTGGTGTTTTGAGTGTAAAGTACGTCCACATTGCGACTTGTCATGAAAAGTTGGATAGCTACATGCTACTATGTTAGCCTTGCATGGCAGGCGGATAGAAAGAGAAACATATACAATGGCTGCCTGCTTTGCAAGCGCCTTGGCTAGCCTCGGGGTGGGGTGGTTTTTAAGAGGTACTGAACTGATAACTCACTTTAATTAGCGGAGAGATTGCTGAACGAGGACAACAGACTGATTTTCTTGGCTGCGCAGAGCATGACAGACCCTTCCTAACACAGAGCACGCGTGTCCCACGGGTGCACAGTCGATGGTGATCATGCTCCATATCTGCACTCGCTGCAGCACACGCTCCACAACGTAACATAACGATCCCGAAAATATCTCCATTCCTCATTGTGGCGTTCTCATCCTTTTCTAAAGTAGTTGATGTTGACTTCAGGGGTTTTGAGCCGTCTGGCTGTCTCATTTTCTTTAAAATTGTGATTGTTCAGATCGGGAGATGGAGGATCTCTTCACACAAGCGCAATAGACAGGTCTTAAGTTTCAATTCCACTTCACTGCGAGACGCTACCTGGTGGTACATGTTGGATCCACTGTGAATGGGGAAAATACACACAGTTTTTCGCGATTTTTTGGAAATGGTTTGTCGAGACGCTTAACTTTATTGATCCTCACTGGTCCTGAATTGTCTGCACATTTTGATGTACTTTGTGTGTACGTGCTCCTAACGGTGCGGGTATACTGGTGCACGGAAAAGTCAGCGGAAGAAGAAATTATAATAATACTATAAATGGACACTTTTTCTAGGAATAGTAAGCTTTGCGCCTTGTCATAGGCAGGCACAAGAATTAGAACGGACACTCGGTAGAGCACAGACCTTCACTAACGCCACATTTGTCACTCTGCAAACCAAAGGATTAGAATGTTATTTGATCCATCACTGCACTCCTTCCATCATTTGTCAGGGTCGTTTGAATTGCTTCATGTTATCACTGATTTACACATATTTTGCATTTTCCTTGTGACCCTCCCGACCTTTCACCCCGAATCGCTCACCAGAGTAATGGCATCACTGCATCATGTGGCATATCAGAGGATAGGAATTTGAAAACTGAACATTTTGGCGTTGGTTTGGCATTAGTTGGATTAAAACTGACCAAGTTATGACAAATAAATTTTTGAACATTCCATGACCTTAACCTTGAGCTTTGATCCAATCATTCTGAAAATTAAATGGAAGGATCCTTGGATAAAGACAAATCATCCCTGAAAATTTCATGCAATTTGGGTCAATACGTGTTGCGAATAGTTGGTAAAATACATACATACATACATACATACATACATACATACAAACAAACCAATAGATAATTAAATACAAGCGTCTAAAAACAAAACCTTCACACAACTTACTTTGTCAATGATAATATTAAAGGACTGATGTGATAGATGATAGAAGAGTTTACATGCTTGGTGGTTAATTGCAGTACTTATGTTCCATGTAACTGGAGCTTGTACACATCGTGATTGTTTTCTGTTGTGTTGTGACAAAGTGGAATGCTACAACTTGTTGGAAAGCAGCATGTGAAGCAGCACTGCAGGTAAAGAAAAGTCCACATCCAGTGGCAACATCTGGTGGGGAGAAAAGCAGGAGAGCTACTGGATGAAGTCATGCTACATCAGGTCCTAATGTCAGCAAAACTAATGAAGCCTCACTCAGCAGCTGATCCCACCACTGGAGGCCACTTGTATCCAGCATCAAACGAACACCAACACTTTGATTCTCTGAGGGAGTCTTCCTCATGACTGCTATTGTGAACGCCAGTCATAATAAACACATATAAACAGCTCTGTCTTTCATGTCGGCCTTATAAAAGAGGAATAAATAAGTTGAGTCCACTCAGTGAGGAGAGGAAGCAGCTGGCGGTGGCACCGGGCCCTAGTATTGTCTGCCAGCAGCTCCCTGATCGGGCCGCGGTGGTGCTGCAGCGCTGGCGTGTCGTGGAGAAGCCGGTGGGACACGTCAGCGTGCGGACAAGACTGCTCGGAGTCGTAAAGTGCTGCGTCAGACGCTGCGGGTCACTCCAGAGTCCCGTCTGCTGTGCGTCAACATCTTGGAACCTTGTACGTGTCAACGATTAGACGCCTCCAAGAACCCAGAGTGACTAGCTTACATTTATCATTTCCACAGAAAAACAGAGATCAAACAATATTTCATGTTGAGTGAGGATGGAAACGGCACTCAGCTTCAAGGTTTACTTTGGAAGAGAACTTTACTGTCATCCATAACCTTTTGTAGCTGACACATGAGAGGACGTCTGCCTCTGAACATTGAACTCTATTGTATTCTTCCTCCACCCTTTCTCTGCCCTGAGTTGGTGTTTCCTTGCTAATTCGGTCTCTCCCTTAGATGTGGTTCAAGCTATTTACAAATCCAACTTTTTGGAATG
This sequence comes from Parablennius parvicornis, assembly GCA_900302745.1. Lineage (NCBI taxonomy): Eukaryota > Metazoa > Chordata > Actinopteri > Blenniiformes > Blenniidae > Parablennius > Parablennius parvicornis. The sequence goes on along the minus strand of OMNM01055229.1, from coordinate 3,942 downwards.
AGTTTCCAACTCCCTTTCGACTGGGATTAGATGGAAAGGCAGCAGGATGAGGGACGGCGAGGCAGCGAGAGACGGATCACAGAGCTGCCGAGGACAAACATGAAAGGATTATGGGGAAAAACACAAAAAAATCTTGCAAGTAATACAAGTGTGTGTTGTCGTGCTTGTTGTCGGCCGCAGAGTGAGATCAGTGGTGCTTCAAAGGACATGTGATTAGTCACAAAGTCACAAGATACCGACAAGAAGTGTGGCCACAGAGTTGTATGGAATCTTTACAGATTGAGAGAGCGGCCGGGGTTTCCAGCTGGCAGCAGGAACCGAGAAGACAAAGTATAGAGGAGGCCAACAACGAAGACGAGGATGAGGAAAAGAAAGAGAGGTGCGTTTAAATCGAAAGCACATCGATGTTCAGAGGCGAATGAGCTGCTCATTAGAGCAGAGTAAACGTGTGCAGCTTCTGGAGCTCCAGTCTTTGAGACTGATGTTTTCTAATGTTGAGATCAATCAAAATTAACCCTTTATGAGGCTTTCACAAGGTAAAACTAGAAATTCAGACATTTTGTGCAGCAGAACCAAACAGAACGAGAGGATACTAAAAACGGGCGAATGAAAGCAAATGAATGAAACAAGTCTGAAGACAGAATATGATTTGAGGAAAACCTGCTGCACTGGAGGAAATAAACCAAGGCCCTGTTTAGTCAACAAGTGAAAACGCAAAACTTGCATTGCTATTTACACAACAATGGTGCTTAGAGTCACTGAAAAGGAAACTTTTTGAAAACAGCTCCCAAAGTAGAACTTTTTGAAAACACTCGGACTCTGTCTCCATGAAAACGGTGAAACTCTGCTTGCTGTTGAGAGCATATTGTTCTCTGCTGCATGTTTGTGGTTTCACGACAAAAAGAACCAACAGCACCAACTTGTGGGCCAACATGAAAACTACATCCTCATTGCTGTGTGAACGTCAAACTTTTCTGAAACGATAAAGCAAAAATTATGCATTTTTACTTGAAATGTTGCGTAAATAAGACATATTAGTACTGCTATCATTGCTACTCTGATGATGTTAATTTTTTTAAATATCATTAATATAAGTTGTAAGACTAGTCGTAGCAGCAGAAGTAATAGCAGTAGTCGTAGTGGAAGTATTTGTAATTTAGACAGTTATGTTACACCAAACATGTTTAAATGTCATTATATGACTTCTGTTTGGTTTGCTCGTGTTGGTGTGTGGTAACACATTTTAATATTAAAGAGTCATTCTAAACAGTGATCACGAGTATTATTACAGAATTAATATGTTTTTTTGAACGACTGTGTTGTTAAAATCTATTTCAAGACGACAGCAGTCTGTAAAAATTCAAAATATTGTTTCCAACATGTCAAACTGATACAAAGGACACATATTTCATAGTTTATTCATTTAAAGATCACCCAAAAACAGTTTTCCTATACCATGTTGAGCACTACTACTGTATGCTGTGTATTATTTGCTACTTTCTCAGTTATAGTCAGATCAAGATTTGAATTTGTTATGTATTTTCTTTCACATGGTTACATATACATTTCCTTCTTTTATATTTACTAAAGTTATTAAGTTCTATTCAGCTTTCATCCATTTCTATTGATGAGCAAATATTACCATCTATGTTCACTCGCCTGATTAAATATATATTGTCGTGAGTGTTATTGTGAATATTATTGTTATTGTGCATGTACCGTGTGAGTAAATCACATGGTGAGACTGGTGATGTGGCTGTGTGTGCACGCTCTCCAGGCTGCGGCGAGCCAACACATGCTGGCCTGATGTTTCAGAGCATGTCTGTCTTTAATGCACATTGTTCAACCTTTTTCTCTCCCACAGAACAGAGAAAAGAAAGAAAGAAAAAACTATATTTTATTTCCCATCTGGTCCGAATCCTGGAGGCATGCAGATTGTTTCAGAAAACCAGACGTGGTTGTGTAAAAAAAATAAACCGTTTCTTGACCGTGAAACCGCCTGAGGTAGAACGAAACCAGAGCATGTTGAGGATCCGACAACCTGAGCGTTACCTGCAGTCTTCATCAGGTTTTGAACCCCGATCAATCCTTAAACATTTCTTATTCAGTAGAGGATTTCACTGAAAGTGACCTGCAGTGTCACACATGCAGCATGGGTGGCCTCGGCGAAAAACACCAGTCTTTCATTATCCATGGAAAACTATGTTCTCCTTGAGTGAAACTTCAAAATACACACAAGATAATACGACATGAGATGGTTCATGTGTGTCTGTGTGTAATTCACAAACCAGCCCAGTTTGGAGAAACAAATGTGTTTAGCTGCTGCAGGAACAAGTGTCATATCTCCGTGTGAATACGTCAGCTGTCAACAGGAAGTGAAGGCTAATGGCTCCCAAGTCGTGGTTTGGAAGGACACATGTCGTGACAATTAACCCGGGCTGCGAGGAAGTGGGTTAGTGGCAACACAATGCTCCGGGGCAGCCTGATGTATGCCTGTCTGATAAACACTCTGGTCTGAGAAAAAACCCGAGTGTCAGCCGGATACGCTTTTGAAGTCCACTCGTATTGTTTTTAGTGCAGATAAAAGAGACAGGTGCCTTTGTTGTTGGAGGAATGTGAGAAAAGAAGCTGCTGTTTTATGTCATTATATCCTCTTTCATATTGGTTCCCATTGAAAAAGGCACGTACAGTATTTACAGGAACAGGGTGAGCTCCATTACCTACGAGTTTTATGTTACCTGAGGTAATGGAGGTTAAAAAGACTAATGGTCTTTGATGAAATGGAGCAACACTTAAGCCCAGAAAGCGAAGGCCTTTGATCACTTAACCTGATCTTCTTATATTTAATAGCAAGACTCAAGGAACAAGCATGGGAACAGACTGCAGCTCCTTTGATGATCTGCACCGACTTCACATGTGTAGATCCGGGAAAGGAAACGTCCCGATGGGACAAATCAGATGTGCAGCCAGCAGCCCGCGGGCCACAAGGGGCCACAAGGGGACACAAGGAGTCACAAGGGGCCACAAGGGGACACAAGGAGTCACAAGGATCACTAAGGGCCAAAAGGGGCCACAAGGGGTCACAGGGGGGCACTGTACTTGTTCTCGGTGGGCTGTGAAGTAGCTTCCAAAATAGTGAAATTATCACCTTTTCAGATGACAATTGCTTCTCATATACAGGCAATATACACTTCAATAATGAAATCATTTAAAATGACAAATATCCCCATCCATTAATCTGTGTAGCGGCTCTAACGTCAGTCCAGGACAGAGAGTCAATCAACCACCAGCACTTTCATAGTCACACATTTACCTCAAAGTTGAAGGAAACCTGCACTCAGGGAAAACATGCAAACCCCACATGGACTCTTCTCAGTCTGGACTCGAACTCGGAATATCTCACTGTGAAGTGACAGGGTTGACCACTACACCACCGTGTCGACTGTAACGCACGCCCATACTTGTTGATTGAAGGAAATATATAGATGTAGGGTATTTAGATGCAGAGTGATTTAACTGTGTAGAGGAGTAGCTGCGTAGTGGTGTAGCAGTGTATTGGTGTAGTGATGTAGCATTGTAGTGGTGTAGCATTGTAGTGGTGCAGCAGTGTAGTGGTGTAGCATTGTAGTAGTGTAGCAGTATAGTGGGGTAGCAGTGTAGTGGTGTACTGGTAAAGTGGTGTAGCAGTGTAGTGGTGTAGCAGTATAGTGGGGTAGCAGTGTAGTGGTGTACGGTAAAGTGGTGTAGCAGTGTAGTGGTGCAGCAGTGTAGTGGTGTACCGGTATAGTGGTGTGGCAGTGTTGTGGTGTACTGGTATAGTAGTGTAGGAGTGTAGTGGTGTAACAGTATAGTCATGTTGCAGTGTAGTGGTGTATGGTAGAGTGGTATACTGGCACAGTGGTGAAGTGGTGTACTGGTACAGTGGTGAAGTGGTGTACTGGT
>OMNM01055226.1:0-21520 GCA_900302745.1 Parablennius parvicornis | reverse complement strand
TGTGAAAAGAAAAGGAGAGTGGATGAAATGTATTCATGACTTCTCAATATGATCACCTAATCAAGTGGTGTTAATGTGTCAGCTTTCTTTGCTCTAACCTTAATCCACAGCCTGCTAGTAATGAAACTAATTAATCCTCTTCAATTCCAGGCTTTGACAGGTTTCATGAACCCGGTAAAATACTATTAAAAACAGCAGTTGTTGTTGAAATGGAGGCTTTTGACAGTTCGGCCCCTCAGCCATGGAATGCGGTCCTTCTTCCGCTTTCTCTCAGTTTGAAACTCACCTGTAAACGAGTGTCGTTCCTCTGTCTTCGGGTTTTGAAGATTGAGATAAAACAAAGCCAATAATGTTTGTGAGCGTGTGTGTGTGTGCGCGACTTGTCCCTATGGAAACGTTTCGGCTACACAGGCGACGAAGAAGCCGCAATGCTTTCTGGGAGATGTAGTCCTGTTTTTAAATTACAAAGATTTCTACCACAAAAACTATATTAGTTTTACTGGGAAATTTGCTACTGACTACTGGTGGCACCTGGTGGATGAGATGAAAGGTGATAAAAATAGATAAATAATGATAAATGAGACATTTCGTGTGGGAAATTTTTCACACTATTCCTGAATTTTCCACACATGTGTTTTTTGTGTATGTGCTCCCAACAGTGCGGGACAAGTAACGCACTGAATAAAAGAAAGAAGAAAAAGATTAATTTAAATGGAGTCCTCGGATAGGATTCTTTGTGCCTCGCCTCTTACAGAGGCAAGCACAGGAGAAATAAACACAAGATTCTAACTTTTTTAGGAGTAAAACTTTCGAAATGAGCCCTGACCAAAACAGCAGTTTCTTTAATTCGCAGTAAGCCATCTCGGCCCACTGAAGCCATAAACTGTAGGAAAAGAGCAGCAGAGAAGCAGTGCAGCGGGTGAGCCCTCGCTTCCTGTTGTGGATCCAGCTGGGACGCCTGATGGCTGTAGGCCTCTGTTAGTGGATCAAACAAACAGCTTTGGTGAGATTTAAGCGTCTGTAACAACCGAAACTCGCATCTTGACAGAACTCAAACAAACCTAAGGAAGCTGGAACCTCTGTGGGGTTTTGTTCTTCGGACAGTAAGCAAAAGCTTCTCCAACTCCCACAACACAGGAGTTCAGTGGATAGGGCATGTAATATCTGACCGCCTTGAGAACTTCAGAGGAGAGACCACCCTGCCAGTCTACCGACTCAATAGATGCCATGAGATGAAAAGTATGAAACAGAAACTGTTGAGCAAATTGTAAATGTGACAACTAATGGAGATCTCAGTCTATAATTACACATATGCTAATGATCTCCTTAAATAGACTTGGCACTTTTGTCTAAAGCTATAAAATGTTGTATCATATGAACAAAACAGAGACCACTTAAATTTGTGTCTGCCCTTTCCAGTAAAGACTTCTGTAATTAATGGTTGTTCAGCTCATCTTTCCAAGCTTCTGTATAAACACGATATGAATTCTTACAAACCGCTTGCCAATGGTGCTGTGTGTAACATTAGTGACAATATGTCTAAACATTTGAATTGCAAACTGTTCATCTATCATGGAAATGAATTTCAAAGGGGTTTAAGCAAAACTCATCTCTCCTTTATTATTTGGAAGAAATGTGTTTAAAAAAAAAAATCACACTCAGATAAGGGCATCCGTAACATTTATTGCTCACATATTTATAAAACCTCCTTAAAGAGAATACTGCATAACTTAAAATGAGCATTCTCATAATTCTCATAAATTATTAGATTTAATTTACTCCCATTAATTACTTTGCAAACCTCTTCTCGCCCACATGATATGATTCATTGGAAGCTGATTACGAAATCGTGGCACATTCTATTTGATTTTGCAGAATAGCTTTAAGTCAGTGCCACATGATTTTATGACTCATGTGTCAAACATCCGATCGTTCTCCTCTCTCTTGGACTTTACTCGTTCACATTGGACAATATTCAAAAAGTTTTTTTTTTTTTTATCATGGCTGAGAGTGATTCACCTTTCAGGTTCATGACAGACAGAGAAAGAAATATGAGCAGTTTGCCATCCTGATTTATGTTCTCCTCTTCAGTGCACAATAACAAGACTTTCCCTTCCTCACTGTCCCTGATGCGGTGAGTGGAAAGAGACACACCAGATCCTGAAACAACGACAGACAGAAACCCACCAAAAGATTAGTTGTTATATTGATACGTGAAAACATTGAAAAATAGTATAAGAGGGCAGTGTCATATTAAAATATTTCAAAAGAGTTGAATGATGGGTGTGTTTTTAATACACGCCAATTATTCACAGTGATTTTCACTCATTTAAACAGCTTGTTTTTTTTCCCTTAGTTTATAGAAAAAAACCCACAACAACAACAAAAACAGTCCTAATTCATCTGTAGGCCACCATAGTGTAATAATGTTTATGAAAGGTAAATTGCCTAATTCACACATGGATATGACACAATTGTCGTTATAAAGTTCTGTTACATGTGTATTATTTCATTGACACTGTGAAGTTTGCTTTGTTTTTTAACCTGACATAAGCAATAAATTCTCAAGCTCATGTGTCCTTTTTAACTACAGCTGTCAGATGGTCTCAGAGTCTGTCGCTCCATATACAGGCATACAGATGAAGGACACCTCACAACTTTAGTTCAATCAATCAACACAAGTAGTAAAAAAAGATTGCAGAGAAAAGGAAAGAACGTGGAGTGTAAATAGTCTTTAGGTGTCTGCAGATGAGGTCTGGAAAAACCACAATAAAAGACACAGTTAAAGAAAGAAGACAGGTTTTTCCCTTTCGAAGTTTCAAAGTAAATCCTCGCTTTATCAACAAATAAACAATATGTGGCAATATATCTCCAATCCAGACAGCAAATCATCATCAGGAAAAATGACCCAAAGTGAGTTTTCACCAATTTTACTCAAATTTGAATTAAGATGTATAAAATTATCCTAAAAATGAAACCAACCAGGTGCATTTTCAATGTAATCACCTTCAGGTTCAGTGATCTCCAAAAATCATATTCTCTAAAAGTGACATACAAAAAGTCAAACTACAATCACTGTGTCTCACAGGATATGGATACTAAGTGATCTACAGCAGTGTGGTTGAGGTAAAGCTGATGCACTAAACAAGGCTGTTGCTCTTCATTGACATCGATGAAGAGGGCGTTTCTTTAAGCTAAAGTTCCAACAGCTAACGTGCAACAGGACATCAGGCCAGGCTCGTCACCTGAACAAACACAAAGTCTGTGCTGTTGAACTGTGTTTAAAAATCAACTGTTTAATTCTTATAACTTAATTAAAGTCACTTCCATATGCTATATTACCACAGCTGCAGTTCTACAGACCATCTGAGTGACTGCAACCAATTAAAAAAAGTAATGCTAATAACAAACACGTCACTTCTTGAGCAACAGCAAACGTTTACCAGACAAATGTTCCTGTAAGTGCGAAACAGAGGTGCCGTCACAAAGCTACCGCTCAGAACAGCCAGGACCTTCACAACCTTGTCTGACTGGGTCGGGTTCAACACAGAAACCCGGCCCTGAATTACAAAAAGAACCACTCTTAGATATAAATTCATTTATTTCTTTTAAATACTCCGTACTATGTTTGAATGCCTCTCAGATCTGCATTGGAGGATAAAAGTAATGTTTTACCAGCAGGTGGTGACAGATTTGCAAACATTGCATAACACTGTCCTGAGTCCCTGAGATGACCTGTGCTCTTAGCAATTAATGCCAGTATAGTTAAACTTTGAAAGTTGGTCTTTCCGAGATCAGGGTTGACACCAGCAGCTAAACAAAAGTGAAACACAAATGTGAAAAGTTCCTTCTGTTGCCAAAATATGAAAGTATTACATTAATGATCCTGTTTCGTCATTTCCTTTTAGGGTTTACCACAGCAGATCTTCTTCTTGACAGTAAAAGCACAATAAACGAACAATAGAATTTTTTGTTATAATAGTTTTAAAATCAGACAAGTTTCAGTGTGCATGTACGTTAACTTGTGGGGTTGAGGAGGACGAAGACAGAGAGGCTGTGTGGATCCGAGTGGGGCAGAAACCCCTCGGTGCAGCCCACATAAAGCTTTGATGTGGCTGTCCAGCAGATGGCAGAGGGAGTCAGTCTGGCTCTGGTGCTGAGGTTAGTCTGAGTAAACACATAGAGGTTTGGGATTTTTTTTTTTTTTCTAACAACGAGCACAAACTGTTTCATTGAATAGTGTAACATGTCTGATTGCAACCAAAATAAAGCTTCTTCTGTGTATTTATTCTGTGTATAACTGACAGAGGGCCAGTACCATCATGCTCTCTTCCTGTTCTCTCATCAGTTTGTTGATGAAAGTGTCCCTGAAGCAAAATGGGGTCGTTTTTTTGCTGACAATATGCGAAAGGGATGTCATACTTTCAACAAAGAATCCATTAGCTTCTGGAAGCTGGATCACACTGCAACACATACATCATATTGTTTAATACCGTCGTATGCAGGTTTAAACATTATCCTTTAGTCTTCACTGTATTTCCTGCTCGGTGAAACCAATATTGTGAAACTGATTAAATAACTCACCTGATATGCCTGTCAAAACACATCAGTAGATTACAGCTACATAACTTTGCAGCCAGCTGTGCTTTTACCTTACTTTCAGGACATGAAAACCGGCACTCGTCTCAATATTCCAGACACTGATGGATGTAGTGCCCAACGCACAAAGCTGGAGCCAATTCGGAGGGTTGAACTCCAAAGTAACAAAATTCTGTCTTACTTGGAGTGCTTACAAATTGCCTCAGCATTTTGCTGCATTGAACAGTCAGGTTAAAAACATTTTTTTTCTGGATCCACATCGCTCCAAACACATTGTGAGAGATGTAATGTACAAGTAAGGCGGTGCACTGCCTTCAGTAACTTACCACACGGTAATGCTGTGGTCAGGAAGAGAGGAGCAACATCCCAAATAAGGACCACCATCACTTCATGTCAGAGATGTATAGTCCAGTTGTGCTGTTCCTAAGAGAAGAAATTAAAGCAATGGAAACGACTGACACCAAAAACTCTAAATTTCTGGTAGGATTACAGTAAAATGAATGCATCATCATTTCCTCTTAGCACTAATTAAATGTTTAAAAGTGTTTGTCGTATCATTGCTTCAGATTTGAAGACTGGAGACACTGAAAGCAATTAAAGAAAAGAAAACACAGTACATGTATATCCCTGAAGCACAGCTTTCAATACGTACCTTTCAGCATATTGTTGGAATAAACAAGGCCTAATCTCCAAGACTCTTCTTCTCTCTAAAAACCAGTCAAACAACACTCAGACATGAAACTAGCGTGAGACCATAGTTACCATGAGAGAAGAGAATTGGGTGTGTGTGACTATATGTCTGCTTTCCCCTAAAGTCATCTAGTTTTGGCTTCAGCATCCCACAACTCTGTATTGGAAAAAGCAGTAGAGAACATGGATTGATGGAAAAACCAAGAAAACATTGAGGGTGTGACCACAATGTATGGTGGGAAATCCCCAGACCAGGGACACAGTGACCAGAATGAAAACATGTATTTTCCCAGTTAAGACGCAAACAAACACTGAATCATTTTGAAAATTTTGCACGCTGAGAGCAATTTTCAAGTAGCAATGTTTATAGAAATCCACTGTGTGGATTAAAGGACAAAATTAATTTAAAAAATGACCGTTTCCACTTGAAAGCCTCGTTGTGTGAGCATCACATGTACGCTTGTAACCAGTGTTGTAGGATAGATGCATTTGGAGTGTAAAGATCTTTATTCTAACACACAAACAACGAGGCTCCATCATGTCTGTTAGTCGGAGCTGTTTATTATATAACATCCCTTCAGCATACTGTTTTCTCCGAGTGCAGGCTCGCTGGAGGCTCTGAGCTTTTTTTGCACGTACAATGGGAGGCAGAGCTTTCAGTTACAAGGCACCTTTCATATAGAACGAACTCCCAGTTTCAGTTCGACAGGCTCTAACACTCTCTTCTTTAAATACAGGGTCAAAACCTCCCGATTTAATAAATGGTTAGCGAAGATTCAGATCACCCTGGAGCTTTTTCTAATGAAGCAGCTTCAAGTTAAGACTGATGAGACCTTTCATGGACTGAGTCTCTTTCCTTTTCTCACACTCCAGATATTCATGTCACCATTACATGTCACTAAACGTTTTGTCTCTCTCCTATAGTCTGTGATGTCTAATATTTTTCCCCAAAAAGGTTTTTCCTTTGAGTGAGATGAAGAAGACAGAGTTCTTTGGTGTCCTATTGCCAAAGGATCTCTGACAGTGGAGCACGAGGTTTTCAATCTTTGTCCCCTAACTCATCATGACTCATCTATACTACAATTAGCGTGGTCATTGTTTTATTCCTTGAGAGGAGTAATGACAGCAGGCAAGTTTTTGCATCGTCATCGTGACTCTACATTATGTCATCGCATGATTCCGATCAATGGACCGCAAACAGAGAAGGCGTTAACCTTTTTAAAAACTTGACTGTCAAGTTAGGATTTGCCCTGTGCTGGTGTCTGCTGATTATGTGTCTTGTTATCTAAGTGTAAAAGTTTCTAATGTAACACATTAACTTTGTCAATGAATATAACAATATAAAAATAAATGGTCAGAGTTCAGTTTTCTTTATTGTAGACAATGTCATCTCCAGTACAAATCTAGTCTAGTATTATATTAATACTTGAGGGTAAAATGATATGCTTTCTAAAACATGAACATCTCTCATTCAGAGATTGGAACAATGTGCAAAAGGCCAAAAAAACCAGTACAATGACTTGAACATCGCATTTGAATTTGTTGAAAGTCAAAATTTGACATCATGACACTAACTTTTCTTGAACTGGATGTTAAAAGTACACATTTGAAAACTTGGGACGGAGAGAAATAAAAGTAATCAGAACTTATTTCATGAAATATGCTGAAGGACTATTTGCTTTTTCGTGAGAATTATGTTTTCAGACGGTCTGAGATTCAAACAACTCAACAAAATTTGCAAACATAGTTATATTTTTTCATTCTTTTTCTCTCCATTCATTTTCAGTTAGGTTTGCAAAAGGGAAAACAGATGTGTTTTTGGAGACAGAAGACAAATTCAAATTGAGTCATACAAGTAAAGAGTTGGTCCTGAATGTGTTCACGTGTTTTGTTCCTCTTTAGTCAAGTTTGGCAAACAGTAGCCTACAGTGTATATGTTTAACCTCATCAAATGCTTATATTAAAGTATTATCACTGTTTTCTTCAGTTACCACCATAATTCTTTAAATTCCAATTAATTTATTTCATTTCATTAGTCTTTATTTAGTCAGGAGAACCACACTGACATTAAAAATCTATTTTACAAGTGTGTAAAGTGTACATACTAGTGTGTACAGGTGTGCATTCATTGGGGAAACCTGCAGGTTTTACAGCTCCTACAGATCCTAGGGCTTTTCCCAAAGGATCACTGACAGTTGAACTGGAGACTTCTAATGTGTGCCACTTGTCCCCATGATGAGTCTTCTATGTTGTAATTGGGACTGAATTGAATTAAAGCTTGGAGTGTATTTGTAGGTGTCATTAGTGTGTTTTTCATTTAAGCAGATCATTCACCTTTGGAGCTACATCAGAACAACTGCGATATATTATGGCCTTACCTTTGAGGGCGTTCTTTAACTGAAGCTCAGGGAAACAGTACACAAATATGGATGGGCTCAGGTATTGCTCTGAGGAAGCACAAACTCCACTGCTGCCACTGGTTGTCAGACCACTGACTCTGACACAGTGTGTATTACGGTCTCCAGGTTCAGGAAATGGATGTGATCACTAAACTGGCAGCACATTGATTTATTGTCCACACTTTCAACAGCCTTATCTGTGAAGCTCTGAGTCCACAAGGAGAATATAAAACGAAAAAAACAAACTCATCTTGGCACAATTGAATTGAATCAAGGTTAATTTGGTAGTTAGGCATCCGTGTCATTTCCGTAAATACATAAACAACTTCTCGACTTCCAATATCTTCCATTTTAAGGCAAAAGTCAAACTACATGTAAACCTTCCATTAACCCTTCTTCAGTTTAATAGCACGCAAACTCTCACGCCGTTGGCTGATACTTGTGCGGCCCCGCCCACCCCGGAAACTGGAGTGCGCAATAAATAACAGGGAAGTGTGATTACTTTGTGAGCATTTTGATACTATTTCCACGATAGTATACCCTCGTTTTCACCTTTATCCTTCACTGACTGCCATTACAGAGTGACCATGTCGACTGAGAAGTGTCTCGCTCAGGGTAAGATAATTGTTCGGCAGTCAGAAATTGTGGCGCGCTTCGTCATTTCCGTGCTTTACAAAGTCTTATTTAACGCCATCCATTGTCCTGACGGTCGTTTATGCCGCGTTATTTTCTGCACAGAGGATTGCATTACGTTGATATTTCACAAAAGTGTCTTGCAAGATATTCATCCCCCGTTGCACGTCTTCTGCTCGGGCGCGTGTGTGCGTGTGTGTGTCATCGTGACTCTGCATTAATAAGTCATCAAAGTATTGCAAACGGTGAAGCTGTTTAACCCATTTTAAGCTTGACTGTCGGGTAATTTAATGCGGTGGTGGCTGCTATGAAGGACTTGTTTTATAACTCCCCGGTACACTTTAATGTTGATGAAGTGGTGTCATTAAAACTATTTAAAAAAAAAAAAGTAGAAGGTCAGAGTCCATTCTGTTTTATTGCAGATCATATAAGCTCCAGGGCAAATCCAGTCTTGTATAATATTAATAATTCATGGTGAAAATACTTGCATGAGCTTCTCTGATTCAAAAGACATTGAAACAACATGCAGAAGACCAATGAAAACAATGCAATAAGTTTTACGATTCACGATTTTGAGTGATTTAATAATCCCTATTAATCCCTGAGGAAAATTCTTGAAAAAAATAACCAAAAGTTGTTTCCGCCCGGTCTCGAACCGGGGACCTTTCGCGTGTTAGGCGAACGTGATAACCACTACACTACGGAAACACATGAGAATTAATAGTATCACAACAGATTATACAGGGAGCACAAAAGTCAGAAGATAAAATTGTCACATTATTATTTATTATTAGACTAGAGAATTGTGACTTTTTCATAAATGTTCACAAGGTCTGAGATTAAAAAAACTCAACAAAGTGTCCAGACCTAGAGTTGTCATATCAGACTTAACAGATATAAATTGAGGCGTACAAGTGAAGAGCTGGTCCTGATTAAGTCTCCTTATTCACTTTTGACAAACAGTACAGAAAATAGAAACCAAACTAGAATAAAATACATCTGAGCAGTTTAAAAATACTCATGGGGGTGTCCGCCATTGATTAGATCTGCCAAAGTTTACTGCAACAATGCAGATTGTTTAGACATATCTGTTACTTACGCCAAGTTATTTGCAAAAGAGGGGTATAGCAACCAATAATGTAATACTATCCAATAACGTTATACCTGCCAATGATATAATTTGAGCCATTTTAAATGTCATGAAACCAATAACTTTGAAATTTACCAATAATGTTGTGAAATTGTTTATAATGGTGAATGAATGTCATCTTCTCTTATCAGGTAGTGCCGCACCCGGTCCGGTGCCCAAAGGCACGATCAGGATCTACAGCATGAGGTTGTGCCCTTTTGCCCAGAGGACACGGTTGGTGCTGAATGCCAAAGGAATCAAGTAAACAATGTTTCTTTTTGTTGCACGTTAAACACATTATTTGCTTGGTTGATTTATTGCCTAAAATCATTTGCTGCATCCACTCTTTTGTCTCAAGGCACGAGGTTATCAACATCCACCTGAGAAGCAAGCCCGACTGGTTCCTGGAGAAGAATCCTCTGGGCCTTGTTCCAACCCTGGAGACATCTGCTGGTGAGGTGATCTACGAGTCCCCCATCACCTGCGAGTACCTGGATGAAGTGTACCCCGAGAAGAAGTTGCTTCCCCCGACTCCTTTTGAGAGAGCGCAGCAGAAGATGCTGCTGGAGCATTTTTCGAAGGTCTGTTACTTTACAAATGTCCAGGTCCTGTTTGCACGTCTATCCTCATCCAACACTCATAATGGTATCGCTGTTTTCTTCAGGTACCAGCGTACTTCTTCAAGATTCCAATGGGGAAGATGAAGGGTGAGGATGTCTCAGTGCTGGAAGCTGAACTGAAAGAGAAACTGACCAAGCTGGATACGGTATGTCGTAAAATCACCTCACATCTGTCCACACATTTTATTTTTATCAGCTTCATCTCATTTGTGTCAATGTTCCAATGAAACACAAATTTAATATTGTCTTCTCAGCTCCTCGCTAAGAAGAAGACAAAGTTCTTTGGTGGCGACTCCATCACAATGATCGACTACTACATGTGGCCTTGGTTTGAGAGGCAGGAGGCGTTTGGCCTGAAACAGTGAGTTAAAAAAAAAACTTTTGTTTCAGCAATAAAAAAACGTTTTATTATGAAGTCACTTGATGGTGATTTCAGTTGAGCAAGTCATACAAAAGTCAAGATATGTACAATAAATAGCAGGGAATTTCATACATTATGATTGTGATCATAGAATCTGAGTCTTTATTTCGTAACATCCGATGTGATAAAAGCTTCTAAAGATGAACTTGCAATCTTTCCACAGACTAGGCCAGTTGATGTAACCTGCTGGCCCTGAAACTTTTACAGAGTTGTTAAAATTGTTTCACATTCCTTTCACCCGTTATCTAATTTATATCTTGTATTTGCTAAAAACAAAAGAATCTGTGGTGCACCAACATTTGATTGAAACCATCGGTGTGTTTATTCGTTATGATGTAGTCTTTAGATATTACCGTGACTGATTCCCTTTGTCTTCGCAGATTTTTGGACAACACACCTGAGTTGAAGAAATGGACCGAGCGCATGTTGGAGGACCCAGCTGTCAAAGCCTCCGGGTACAGTGTGGATACCTACAAGGGTTTCTTCCAGACCTATGCCTCAGGCACACCCAATTTCGACTATGGCCTGTAGAAAGTTGCTCTCCTTCCCACAATAGGCCACAGTGCAACTGACAACACTCAAAAAAAAACCCAAAAAAAAACCCCACACCCATGAAGTTGGCTCTACATTATTCAGCTGCCCTCTTTAAGCTTTAATGATGACAGCCATTTCAAACTGGTATTTTGTGAAATAATGCAGGCTCAATTTATGTTGCATTTTTTTTCATTCAGGAGTCATTTTCATTGAATTTTCTATTTGGTGAAAGCTTCAGGCGGAAAAAAAACCCTGCCAATTTATGTTAAATGTCTGATATTTTTATACCATTAATACAATCTATGTTGACTTTTTTAAAGTGTAAGTTGCCTCTATTGGTCATGGAAGTGGTTTGTTATAAAAGGAAATATACATTTCAAGCATTTGAACAAGGTACATTAATTGTCTTCAGGGTGACTTCAATAATCTACTTCAAGAGTGTGACATGTGAAATAAAAAAAAACTACATGCAAGTCTGAATCTGTATTGTCTTTGTGTTACAATTCACATAAAGTTGCATTATTGTCACTGATGATTCACAGGGAGTTTCCTTTTTAACAAACTGGGGGTTTTCTGTTGATATGACTTGATTACAGTCAAAATATAAAAGGGAAAAGGGAGAAAACATTTCCAACACTAGGAATGGTACACCTATCATCTCTTGGATTAATAAAAATATCCGTCCACCAATTAATAAAAGATTCCAATATAGGCTTGACTAGTACTGGCTGCTTGTTGCTGCTTGTTTTCACCAGCAGAGGGCGTCCGTCTTTCTTGGAACTATGACTTTAAAAGCAACAGGCAGTTCCACTGAGTCTGTTTTCACACTTGTCAAGACACCATTTAGGCACTCAGGCGTAACAAATGACGGCTTAAACATAGACTTCAAGTTGTATTCTGAATAAAGTGAGTAGCTACTCAGGTGTAGAAAAAAATATCTACAGCAAAAGAACATTTTCATATCAGCTACAACTTTTTTCATATATGCAGCCTTTTTTCCAGTAACTTTATAACACTGAGTGATAAAAGCAAAATGAAAATGGCAGGCACTCAAAAATTTCCCTCTACGTCTTAGTGTAAGCCACCATTCGATAACTGAGGTGTGTACTCCTGGATGAGTACGGATGCATTTCTCAACATCTCCTGAAAATGCCTGACTGTCGCCGCGTAAAGAGCCTTCTGCAACACCACAGACCTGAACAGATTCACGGTCTCCGCTTTGCGAAATGTCTCGGGAACGCCGATTTCTTTGGGCACTCTACAGTTTCCAATGAGAACGTGGCTGAGTCTTTTCTCCAGCAGGCTGCTCTGCATGAAGCTCAGCACGTCCCGCAGCCGTTGCTCCATACTCTCTGGGCCCCACTTGGACGCCCTGGTGCTCAGCAACAAGTGCAACAAAGCCGTCTTTAGGTGGTAGTTGGTGAGGGCAGTTTTCCCTGTGAGTCGGGACTGCTTCCTGTGCAAAAATGTAACAATCTGGAGGCAGTGTAAATGACAGGGATTTTGGGGTAGGCGTTTAGCAAAATATTTGAGCAGATTCCTCTCGTACACAGCGAACGAGAGAGGCCAGAGTGGGTCTGGGCAGGTGTCACACTGCGAGGGGAAGTGTGAGACAAAATAAGCATCGGTGCCCTCTAGTTGAACAACGGGGATGACATTCATCACGACGACTTTCCCTGAACGGAATCGGACTTTCAGAGCTCCTGCAGCGTCCAGGTTGCGAAAGTTGACATCAAAGTCGTACTTGTGTGAAATCCGACCCCACGCTTTGGTGATGGAGATCTGAAACCACTTCATGACCTGGTCTTTGGCTAAGAAATGAGTGTTCTTTGAGCACAGCAGCTCGTCGGGGCTGTGGTTCACTTTGACCGAGTCGTTCTTGCTGTGCAACAGACAAAGCATGTCCTCACCCAGGTTGGCAGATCCACACAGACAAGCCTCCTCTCCCTCCCCGAACCTGGTCACCTTTATCTTGCCACAGCCCTCCATGTCTGGAGGTACATCGCTGGCGGGGCTGCACCACAGCTGGTACTGAAAAGAGTGCGGGTCCGGAGGGGAAAAGGGAACTATCAGGTCGCACATAAGAGGCTTGCACACCATCCAAGACTCGAACATGCTTCCAATCCCGACAAAGTCCCCAACTTCCATGTCTATCTGGCGGTCGCAGACACTCCTGAGGGACTCCAGTAAGTCGTCAGCAAAACCCTTAACAAACTCCCTCACTCTCCAGGTTTCATGGGCCAAGGTGTAGGTAGATTTGTCACAGAAGTTCCTCAGGATGTCCTTATCCAGCACCATCTTCCTGGGGCTGATGGATCCACTCTCTGAAAATAGGTCCTCGTCCTCCACTGGTCGGATTCCTGCATCAGCAAAATCCACCCTGCACATCTCAATAGTGAAAAATATGAGAAAAGACAACGTGCTCCAGAAGTACCAGCTAAACCCTTCATCCCAGCTGGTTACTTCCTGCTTCCAGTTCAGTTCTGAAAGCTCGTTCTCCAGCTTTGCCTGCTCCATTTGCAGCCTCTCCTCATGCTCCCGCATCCGAGCCACCAGCTCCTCATCCTGCTCCGGGATGGTGGTGTTCTCTTGAGGGAAGAGCGAGGGGTGGTTCAATATGGCGGCGGCCACCACCATGCACACTCGTGATATAGCCCCCTGCATCTTCAGCTACTTTTTAACCAGAGACAGTGAAGGACTGAGTGAACATCCCGGCAGCTGCAGCTCAGACCCTAATGGAAAAGAACAAATTTAAGTAGTAAATAAGTAAATGGAAATCAATATGAGAAAAACAAATGGGCATTGGTGTACCATACCAGAGCATCTATAACAATTTTAGTTGTTCTTATAAAGCACTCCACCCAACAGGGGAAAAAAAAAAAAAAATCACAGTTTGTACCTCTAAATATAGAGGCAGTGACGCACTGTTCTAGTATCGGACTTTGCAACATAAGAGGAAGGAAGATTGAGCCCTTTAGAAGAACATCGCCCTGCTGATAACCATATTTAGTTACCACATGTTGTGCCTCCTAACCCGTACATCCTGCTGACATTTATCCAAAAAAAAAAAAAAAAAAAATTGCTGTGAAATAATAGCAGCATTTTTTAGTCCTCAAATAAGTTTTAATAACATTCTTCAATGCGGAAAATACTTGTACTGCATTATAATGTTTCCTGCACGTCATAGAAAACGAAGAAGCATTGCAATCACAGAGGAGGAAATTACATAAGCCTATTGCTTATGTTCCAAGAGTGACATAGAATTTAACTATGTGGGGTCTTTAACATCACAATTTATAAGCTCTTGATTTGCTCATAACTTACAGTACTGATGTTATTAGTTCACCGCTATATTAACGTTTAGTGATGAGGGACTGAATTACAGTCACCAAGATGTTGCTTAAAATAAAACGCTCAGAGAGACTTCCTCTGACATGCAAAGTGCAAGAAATAAAAGGAAGTGTAGTTACGTTGTTATCTCGCTCTACCATCATGAGACGACTGCAGCTCTTCAATGACAGCAGTAATGGTGGGGTATGCAAGGCCAGAAAGCTGGGGAAACTTCCCATGACTTACTTACTGGGACGCATTCCAACACTTACATAGATTTGTCCATCAAAAAACAAACACACTGCCAGACTCAAGGCCAGAAATGTGGCTCATGTAAAATTGCTGAGGGTGGTTACAGACCACAAAAACATAAACTTTTTTTTTTTCGTTTTAATCTTCCAATATCTCACTGTCTTTCTAGTTTTAAAATGTATACATAGTTATACAAAAAGAGAAGCTGTGTCCAAGAATCTGAATATGACTGCAGTCTTTAAGTTATATTTAGTCTGTAAAAAGTTTAAACGGTAAGAAAAGTTGTCTGTAAATTACAATTCTCATTATTAGATATGTGTAATTGTATATTGGCATGCCATGAAAAGTAAATGGATATTTTGCACTACTCGCAAACTCCAAACATGTGGAAAAAGTGAAGCAATTTGTGTCAGAAGGAAAAGAAAAGTGTAATACAGCATGTATCTTAAGATCATCAGAGCCACTGATGTATAGGGAAAAAGTTTCCACACATTTACTCGAAGTACATTCATCAAGAGTAGTTTATCAATAAGTAAAATGGCACCATGTGTATTTACTTAAATTGATCGTGCTTAAATCAAGGGAAGCGTTGTGTGGTACTGGTTTGATTCCGGGCTTGAGGCCTTCCTTTGCAATGCACGTGTTCTTGCGTTTTGACTGTTTTCCTCCTTCAGTCAAAACCAAAAAAAAAACAACCAAAAAAGCATTTTTGGTTGGTTGCCTGTTGGTGTGAATGTGTGTGACTGTTTGTCTGTGATGGATAATTAAGTTAAAACAAACAAAAAGTTTGGTTACTCCACACACACTCAAGATCCATGTTGAATTATGCACATGTAAAGAAAATAGTTCTTCTATTAAAAATACCAGCAGTAAAACTAATAGATGGGATAAAATTTAACATTTAGAAGAGTGTTTAAATTGGCAGGCGCTCGAGCCCACTGAAAGTAGCTGACTGGCTTTCCCATGGTCACGTGACCAAAGTCACAACAGCGAAACTGACAACAAATTGGACAATTAACCACGTAAATATACCAAATATACCAAATACCGTTTATGAACATGACGGTACAATATAGGCTATGTGATATATAGAGAGTCGTGTCGAGTAATATGAACGCATTCAAGACAAGAGGAACACGCGCAGTGACGTAGTGTCACCTCTTCTGTTGTCGTGGCAACACAATAAAAAAAAAAAACCCACTAATTACGGAAAGATGGCGACGGACAAACATTATTCCAGACACATGAGTCACTTCAGGAGCTGCACAGCCACTGCTCTGTCAAGATGTTCACTGGCTTTTTACACATTGTTGCGTGAATCTACGAGTTTAGAGAAAGAAAAAGTATCCAAAAACAAACAAAGTTGTTTCAGTTCAGAAGAAGGAGCTGAAAAACGTACCTCTGGTCCATGGTGACAGAGTTTGAGTGTTGGTTTATTCTGGCCATCCGGTGGTGGAAGCAGCTTCATGAGAACAGCAGAGACATTTCTCAGCTTTCTGCTTTCACATTTCCTGACATGTGCGCTCCACCCATGAAGAAAGAGCCCGCCTCGCCTTCTCTGCACCCCCGAAACTACACTTTTGATCAGAGCCACTAGGAGAAAATTTAAAACTTCATACATTATGTGCAAAAAGTATTTTTCTTTATTTTTTTTTTACCCCGCGCACGCTATTTCAAGAGGTAACTTATGTTATTGGACAGTAACTACTGCACTATTGGCAAGTTAGTTGATATTTTTAAATGGAGGCATTCATTTGTGGAATGAGCAGTAAAGCTGCAGATGTAGGCAACTAATTTTCCCAAAGGGCCACATGAAAATACACCGCTATTTTTGCTATATAAGAATTATCTCTTGATCAAAAGCAGTTTATTGTTGTTGTTTTTTTTTTTTGTTTTTGCATGATTTTTATTCCTATCCTACATTTTTTTACAGTCTTTGCCTGGAAGTCATAAGAACATTTTTTCCTGAAATTCAAATTCAGAAAATTAGTAAATTTTAACTATATGGTATCATTAAAGCAGCAAAACACAAAGTTTTGCGAGGGAATAATTGCTGGAAACAACCAATAATTTTGTAATAGCCAATAACCTGAAAAATGTGACAATTCTAAATGTATTATAGCCAATCAGAATATTCTTGGTATGAGGAGGTTTACATACTCTCCATGCACATAAATTAAACTCCGACCATAATCTTACAACTTAATTTTTTTTCTCAAAATTTTGTGTAGTTGTGAATGAGAGTGGTTGTATGTCTCTCTGAGGGACTGGTAACTTGTCCAGGGTTTACCCAAATCAGCTGTAGTGCCTCACAAGGTTACATTGGATACAGAAAATGGAACAATGGAGACACTAAAATATGGAAGAACAGTAATAAAAATAAACAGTAATAAAATATTTTACGACCAAATATTCAGTGCATGAACAATTATCATCAGGAACTATGAAAAGTAAATGCCCAAGTCAGTGTTGTTACACTGTTGCTACTTGAGCCACTGTAATTGAAAGAGATTAAGTTAAACAAGGAAATTATGAAATAATCATAGTTTATATGACGAGGCTGATGCTTTAATAAAAATACTCTGTGGTACACTTCTCTGAAGTTAACAATGATCAATAGGCTCAAATGTTTGCATCGGCATTACACAATATAAGGTCAACCACAATATATAAGAAAAAAACACTTTCACTAGTTTTTAATTTATTAGGACTCTTTACACAATATACAAGCTCTTGAAAGAAAGCATTCACCAGGCAAAAAAAAAAACATGGATTTCCTCCTAAATTTACATGATTATGTTAACACACAAATACAATTCAGTGCATGCCGAGTGACCAAAAGATAATTGGATACACTCAGAATTCATAATTCAATGATGAAGTCAGTGGTCTGTAAATCACAGTCGTCACGCAACATATCTTAACACCCGCTTTTACAATTGTACAAAATTCCTTAAAAGCTCATAATAAAAAAATCTTACAATCACATTTACAATTTCATCATTTCATATAAATATCTTGTGTGGTATAAATAAGAACTGCCACCGCCAATAAACCCCACGGCCCAGTTTGTAGCATGATTCTACATCCAGCTTTACGTCCGAGTCCCCAACTATTGAAGACTGACTTGTTTCTCGGAGCTTCTTTGTGCAATGTGGCAGTTTGTCATCTGATACACAGACCAGTTGTGCTTTTCCATACCACCCATTTCCTCAAAATATCGCGTGAAGCGCTACGTGGCGATCACATCAGCAAGAAGCTCTGATAGTGACAAGCAATCCGAAGAGCGGTTTACATGATGTCTCATTGGATTGGAAAAAGGGCCAATCTAATCAGACAGAACAGTTTTTGTGATGCAAGTTTGCTGTTTTTAAATCAGATTGCTTATGATCCATGTAACTGCAACTACTGACTGAATATTAAGCCAACCGCTTGTTGGATGTTTGTTTTGTAAAGTTTTGTGAGCAAAAAACTGGTTGCATCATGCATCAGATCTTAAGTGTCTCACGTGTTGATGCAAGATGTCCTGGATCTTCTCTGCTTTGGCTTTTTTGCCGTTTTTAAGAAGGTTTTGAACAAGGGCGTTTGAGGCGTTCCTGCCTTGAAACTCCACCCACTTCGTCATCAGTTGGTATGTCTGCTCCTGACTGTTACCTGGGTGGTCCGCCTTACAATTCTGAATAGCAGCATTTGAAATCCTACTTTGCAACGCCAAACGTTCCACGTCCTTCCATTCCAGCTGCTCTGAAATGTCCAGCAGTAAAGGCTGGATGTCAAATTCAGGAAATATTTGTGTCATATTAATACAAGGCTGCCTCTCCTGTGAAGCAGAAAAAGAATAAAGGTTAACCGTCAACTTCACATCGATTAAAACAAAACAAAAAAAGGTTTCACACTTTAACAGCAACACCGACACGAGGAAGCACACACGCGCAGACACCATTCAGACTAACCTGTGCCTCCTTCATAAAGGGGCAGCTTCTCACAAAATTAGAGAAGAGACAGAGAAGCATTTATCATTCATGTTAATGTGAGTTTTAGATGGAAAGTCAAAGCTATGCTTCTTACAACGGAACTGGTCAAAGCAAGTTGAATAGATTAACTTACCTCATCAACGCCGTTGTTATTATCTGTTGTTTGACTTGGTGTCTGCGGTGTTTTCCCTTATGAGAAAAATCAAGATGAAGAAAACATTCTTAAGAAATGAATAAATAAAAATGTTGACCTTGTAGTGCACAGTAGGTTTTAACGAGGAGCCCAATGGTAGCAGAAATACTCACCTGCTTTTCTTTTCCTCCAGTATATAAATGCTACTGCTGCGACTACCACAACAGCAAGTAGGCCAAGTAGAGAGCCCACGATGGCTGCTGTCTGGTTTCCTGAGACAAAAACACCAACATACCAATGTGTTTTAATTCCTAAAACATTGACGTTTTCATTCAGGAATCATGTAGTCACATATTAATAACTACAACAAACAATTTAAAAGAGCCTCAGTTGGACTGTATATATTTTGCAGATATGTGTCTTTAGGTTTTGGGCAGTCAAAAGGAGAAGTGTATGTGGTCACCAGTGGCTGGATTTACTGTAAAGTATTGACCGATTGTCACTAATGCGGTAGTATCTGTGTTTTCTGTGTGTTTCTCCTGATGCCCAATCACCTATGTTTGTATGTATATACTATAGGACTGTGCCATCCCGAAGACCCGAAGTACACCGTATTTAAAGGGGGGGAAGGATGACATCACCAAGGGGCAGAGAGATTTAGAGGGGCGTGACCATCCTTCAGTGTGTGTCAATCAGCAGAGAGCGAGCAGTGTGTGTTGGTTTGGAGTGAGCTGTGAATTTAAGTATCATTGTTTTCTAGAGGTAGTGTGGGTCGGCACCAATGAGAAAAGTTTGGGACTCAATGGTTTGAATCAGGCAATTCAATATTGCTATGGTGTGCCTCACAATAAGACCGATATGATTAATCCCACACTGAATGAGACTGAACTATTCCAAACCTTCAGGTTCCTTGCAGACTGTGTCACTCGTGGCAGTGCAGGTTTCCTTAACGCTGGTTGAACACCTGGTGGAGGGAAAAAAAAAATTTAAAAAAAAAATAAAATTAAAAAAAATATATGTATATATGGATATATTGAGTTACTGAGGACTAGTATTTTATAAAATAATGGAAACAGTCTATGGGGGCATAGCACCACATCAGTGAAAAGCTGTGAGCTAGTATAGGAGCTCTGTAAAATTCATAGCAGGGCGGGAGAGTGTTGACGTGGGAGGAGCAGAACTTACTTTGTACAGGGTTGGCAGATTTTGCAGCTCTCTGTGTTGCTGTTGCAGTAGTGTCCCTCCTTGCATCGACACTTTGTATCTCTGGCAATGGTGCACGGTTCAGCAACTTCCAAATTAGCTGAAACACCAACAGGTCATTATCAAAAGAACAGGGGGGCTCGATATAAAGCTTTTTGTAAGAGCTCTGTAATTCAGTCAGGTGTCTGTGCTACTTTCACAGGACTGATAATGAAGGACTAGAACTAATTAGGAAAGAAATAAAGATTCTAGTTTTGTTTTTACCGTTGCGCTGGGAGCATGAAGTGCACCGCTGGCAGTTCTCAAAGTTGTTCGGATCAGTGTTGTACGTGCCGCTCAGGCAATAACTGCACACTTGATCATCTCGATTTGACCTGCAGTGCTCCTTGAGGTATTGACCTGGACGTATGCAGACGCAAGAAGAAGAACTTTTGAATTAGACGTTTGTACTTCAGAACTTGTACTTCAAAAAAAAAACAACAGTGCTTGGACTCAACAAGACTCATCTTCACAGTATTTTCTGCTTTTAATTTCTTGCTTGTTGCAATCCAGTCTGATTTAATGTTGAAATATTGAAGTGGTGTAAGATTCATTTTACCTTTCCTAGCAACTCACTGTTAAATGAATGAATCTGTAAGAAGCTGATAGGATATGCAAATCTGCACATGCAACATCTTTAAGCACAGAGATATACACATGCATGCGGGAGGGACATGGTTTCTTACTCACCAGCAGCACAGAGACAGCAGACCCTGCCATCGTGGTCGTAGGTGCCGTCCGGACACACCTGCCTGCTCTTGCGGATTAATTCTCTCAGCGGACTCACGCTGACTTCAACATCAGGCTGAGGAGAGGAGAGCTGACTGAGACACGATAAAACGAAAGTGAAAGTAAGTGGAAAAGTGAAGTTACAGTAAACACCGATGTTATTTTCAGATCGGAATAAGGATCGGTGTTACGGCGAGTTGTTACCCCACTAGTTTGTTTCCCTTACTCATTTATGATTATCAATGACATTATATCACTTGAACACTACGAAGGACAGACGTCAAGACATGTCAACCACAAACACCCAAAACACCCACACCAGTGAGCCCGCAGGATTATAATCATATCTCCGACTTAACGATACTTACAGTGACACATAGAAGAATAAAATGAAAACGATGAATCGGACCGGGACTTTGGCGTAGTTTGCAGCCATCCTCAGGTTTGTCTTGTTCAAAAATGAAGTTATGTCCGCCCAGCATCGAGAAGTGTAACCACAATGTGCGCATGCGCAACTAATGTGCGCGTAATAGGTTTTTTTTTTTTCCAAAAGGGACGCGCTCTACTGAGATTTGACAAACCCCACACATGCACACATAAACACACACACACACACACACACACACACACACACACACACACACACACACACACACACACACACACACACACACACACACACACACACACACACACACACAACAGAGTTTAATGGTGGCTCTCACACACTGTTGGGAACACGGCACCCTGCAGGGATGTGCAGATGTGGGGAAGAGACAGAGACAGACAGAGAGAGGGAGAGACAGAGAGAGGGAGAGACAGACAGAGAGAGACA
>OMNM01055224.1:0-12645 GCA_900302745.1 Parablennius parvicornis | reverse complement strand
CAATTGGCCAGATATTATATTTGTATGTTCACTGTTGAACGTGTGCACTTTCATTTGCAGTTAGATAGTTAAGCGGCAAAAAATCTTTTAAATGTTGTTACCGATATGGCAATCTGTACATACATTGTAGTCATTGTTTGTTTCTGCAAATACAGTATTGTTTGTGCAATGTTGAGCAATTTTAATGCACTACCCGTTTGTTCTTCAAACTACTTTGAAGAACTCTAAAGACTTTTTAATGATTTTGACTTTGGTAAAGCAAGCATATCCGTCCATGTTCAAAGATATTTGAAGGTAAACTGATTCATAGTTATCTCTCTGTTGATCTTCATTTGTAGAGCCAAGATAATTTTATTGGTTGAACACTCCTGGATATAACTTTTCCTGTAGCCATTACATTTTGTATTGCCATGCAAGTTGACCAGAAAATAACAAGATGTGGCAATTGTCTTGCTGCCTATTAATTAATCTGCCTATTAATGGATTTCACACTGCCGGTAATGTCCGATTGAACCCATGTGAACAGGTCACTCTTGCTGCCATTGTCTTTATCAACAACACAAAATTAAAAGTAGTGTTTAAGTGAAAAAGAAGGAAAGTTTAGAATATGACACCTTCAAAGTTTTTAATTTAAATGAGGAGAGTCCACAAGATCACTGTCTTTTCTTGTTTTTTGTTTCCTTTATGACTTTTGCTTTCAGTAAAGGAGACCATGACGGTTCCTTGTTGTTTAATAACTTTGTGAAAGACACATATAATCTGTAGAAACACCTTTTATTGTTTTATCATTGTACGCTCAGCCCTCCACCACAAACGGTGAAATTGGAAAAGAGTTTGATGTATGTACAATGTATGAAAATGGACAATGGCATTGCTTTATACCTGCTGGTGTGTAGTTCTGTCTGACACAATGCCCTCTTTCTCATTACTGCTTTCTTTTGACTGTCATATGACATATAGTTTTCCAACATGTAGAAGTCACCAGCACAAAGGGGGACAAACTAATTTTGCTGTACAAATTAATTTCACTTTAATTTTCGATTTCCTGGATGCATCATTTCCAATTTAAATAGAATATGAGGTCAACGTAGTAAGGTCAGCCATCTCTTTTAATAGCATTTTTGCAAATCCTGAATGCTTTCTTTTTCTATATGATGCATTTACTTTCCAATTGATTGTGTTTGCCGTATGAGATAAATTATTACCAAGCAGTATGTACCATGACTTCTGACCTCTGTGTACAGGAATCTAATACAAAAAGCTATAAAATATACCAGGCTTCAATTGACCCGAATAAATAAAAATCAGTAATAATAAAAAATGTACTTAATAGTTTGAATAATTGTACATTTAAATTATCATATTGACAGATCACTCTCCGAGGATCCTATATTTGACAAGAATTGAAGAGTGCACCTCTGACTTTTGACTGAAAGAGCCATTACAAATTGACATTCATTGATCAACCTAATTCAATCTTTTTGGGAGATATCAGTTGTTCTCAATCAAGGCAGTTTTTTCTAAATGTAAAAAGCAACCACTTTTAGTTTTTTAAGATAATTACATAAAATGAAAAGCAATAAAATGCAAACCAGTTGGAAAATACACCCCAGACTGTATTTGTTTTTTGGGTTTTGTTATATTCTATAATCTTGTGTTTTTCAAGCTGTGAGGTGTTGTTAGTCCAGTTGTGTTTTAATGTCTCAGTTCAAAGGTAGTCAGCCGTGTGCTTTCAGTTTCAGACTCTTCTCATCAGAATATTATTCTCTCCTTCTCCTATTTGTCACATTTTTGTGTACCAATGTTTGTCAGATTTACCCATATGTCAAAAGCTTGCATGGGTGAGTAAAACTTTTTTTTCAACGGTGCAAAGAAAAACATGAATTTGCTAAAATTCCAAGAAATTTGAAAAATCTAAATAAACAAAAAGTTTAAAACTATCTAAAAGATTAGAGCAGCTAAAAAAGAAAAAAATTAAAAACTAAAAAGACAACAACATGCAAATATCAGCTCAAATAAAGGCAAACAGTTAGATTGGCTACAATTCCTAAAATAACAAACAACTAAAAAAACAATAAGGACTAAAACAACTTAACTAAAAGTCGGCACAAAATAAGGTTAAAATCAGGGAAAATAGCTCCAAAAGCTAAAACACAAATACAAATTGTCTACCATCATAGATTATAGTTATAAAACTTGCAACATAAGATGCAGTTTCTGTACATATATCCAAACTATATAAATATCGTTATAGTCTGTTATCATTACTTTTTATGGTTAAACATATTTTGCAGCTCCAGACGAATTTTATTTGGTTGAAAGTGGCAAAAACAGCAGACCCCTGTACCAGAACACCTGTTTGATATTTGGTTCACTTTTTTTTGAAGGCATCAACAGGGTACACACATGATATACATGATAACACTGTTATTCTGGTGGGATATGATACTGTGGCGAGCAAGGTGGAAGAATTAGGTAAGAGAGCTTTTCCGTTTTGCCAGCTGCAAATGACAGAGGCTTTTATTTTCTTTAAACATTATTAAACAGTAACATTAACCCAACTCCCACAATGCCTTACGGCGATCAGCTCCGCGATCATTACAATACATAGTTGTTTTCACCTCCACTTCAGAGAGTAACTTGGTGCAGTCAAACCTCTTGGCTTACCAGCTTTATGCAATCGACATTGCACGATGTAGCAATAAATAAAAGTGTAAGAATGCTAAAATCTGCGAAGCCTCTAAAGGGACATCGGAAGAAAAAGAAAAATATACCTTTCTCGTGCGCACGCGAAAGTTTCACGTGCGCAACTAAAAGTTTAGATCATTTTAAATTGGGTAACTTTTTACCTATCAACGTGAAATTAGATAACAGTGGTATCATGTAGGCCTACCTTATCATGAGTTAGCTGGTTTAAAGTACTTGTATGGCAGTGTGTATTTGTACAGTCACGGAACTGAAGCGACTGGCCGCGGTGACTGTCGGCACCGGTCCGCAACTTCCGCATTTCGGCCAAGAGAGCAGACCAACACCGGGGGCTCCGAGCAGCTCTGGCGTCCCGGTGCCTTTTGTGTCCATACACGGTGCGTCGAAGCCGAGCCCCATTGTAGGTCTTCACCTCTCGGCCAAAACGCAGAAGTTGTGGAACGGCACTGACCGTCAAGGCGCCCGGCCGACATTTGCCCGAGTATTGACAGCAGGAAAAGTATCAGTTCGTCCGCACTGCCTTCAGTTATATTTTGGCTTTTCAGGAAAGTACATAAATCCATCTCTGTTTCCATGCTGCCTCACGGGTTATGGTAAATGGTCTGTTACCAATCTGTGAGCTGGAACTGCCTTTAACAGTTTTGCGTGTACATGTGAAACTTACGCATGCTCACCAGATAGTTTTGTGTGCGCAAGTGAAACTTTTGCGTGTGCACGAACGAGAATTACTTTTTTTTCCTTCTGATGTCCCTTTAGGGGCTCCGTACTAATACACACAAAGCACATATCATGAGTTTGCGTCATCTATTATCATCCAAGTGCAGTCAAAAAGATTCTAACATGTGCTATAGCACTATAGTGTAAAGCTCTGATGCACGAATGCTTTCTTTTTCCAAATGATAACCTGTTATTGCATGGCTCAGTGTGACACTGGCAGAGCTTTAGCTTCCTTGGCCCCACGGGAATATTGTGCTGATGGTGTCCCGAGAGACAGAAGTGTCAGGGATGTTGCATATTGGTCATGTTGTGTTTGAGTCAAGGTCAAAGGAACTAAAAAAAACAAAAAAAAAACATCATTATTCACAGCTTAAGTTGCAGAGGCAGGCTATCAAAGAGCAATGAGTTGAGTGCAGTCATGTGAAAAGTGAGGACTTTTTTTTTTTTTTCTCTGCCTATTTTCCAGCACCAATGAGGAATTCATGCCCCGTGAGCAATTGAACATATCTATACAAATGTGAAGAGACAGATTTGCTATGCACTACCAGCAAGGTTATGTTAAAACAAAGGTTGGGCAAATGCAGACACAATTTGTCACAGATGTGCCACATTTCATAGTGAACCACTTTTCAAGTCAAGATAATGAAGAATCCTCCCTCATAACCTAACCTCAAATATACACACACACAAACACACGCAAGTACATGTGCACACTTTGTCTAATACAGTACATCAACTCGCCGCAAGCTGTCATGATTGTAGACACCCGGGCGGTGGCATCTATTCAAAATCAATTCAAAATGGTCCCTGTCACTTTCATTGAATTTCACATCAACAGAAGGGACAATTAAGATGATGAGTTTTTGGTGGGCGGACAGTTGAAGGGAACCGTGCCCACCAGGCAAACTGTCCCTCCGTGGCTTGGAGCACTGCATGGTGGGAAAGACTGTGTGGGATTGTTACATGTAGGTGGCACGTACAGCAAAGATGCTCATGTTGCTGCCGCTTTGTTACTACGGCAGGCAGCTGGATCATCCGTTATGTCTTAGAGTAAGATCATCTTTTTCTTAAATCCTTGAAAAATAAGGACCCCCCCCTAATAGTGGGGCACACTAAAGGCTCTGTCAGAAACAGCACAACATAATGCCTTATCCATTCCCTACATATCATTCATCCAACTTACAGTTCATTCACGATACTATACGTAAACAAATCAAATTTTCATTGCATGTTTAGTTTTTTGTTTTTTAAACCCAAAGTACCTGGAGAAACCAACGCATACACAGGGAGAACGTGTGAATTGAGCAGAGAAAGGCCCCCTGGCTCAACCTGGGGGATGTTTTGTTATGAGGTGAGAGTGCTGACCACGACAGCACTGTGCAATGCCAAAATACACTAATCCTGTAAATATAAACAGAACCTTGGCAATATTAATATACTAAAAAATACAAGATGATAATATAAGATATTTTCACATGCTCCGCATAACTATTCCATGAGTGTGACTCTGTCAACCCACTTGTCGCTTTTTGGGTAATGGCATTCTGTCAATATACAGTATATCATACACTCAAAAACTATACAACAGATAATAGTAGAAACTTCAGACCTTCTAAAAGGAATATATAATTTTTAAGCAGAAGCCTGAGAAATAGGTCCAGTTTTAAGCAAATTAGCTTTACGTTCGATAAAAGCACATGCCAGTGAGTTGTAAACACACAGAGGTGAAAGCAGTGTTACTAAATGTGTTATTAGACAGTTGCTCTAACACTAATGAGTTATTAGGAGTTATAATCCAGGAGTATACTTGCAAGTTCTTAAAAAAAAATTACTTATTGCTTCGTATTTGACTGGCAATGGAGGCGGACAGCAAAGGAAATGGGAAAACATCCATCCTAAGCATTTTTACTGCAGTGCGCGTGTGTGTGTGTGTGTGTGTGTGTGCAGTTTATTTTCTATGTTATAGTAGTTATTTCCTTGTGCATCTCTTTATGTCATATATACTGTATATTCTGCCTATCTGTTTGTGTATGAATTGCTACACATGCTGTATATTGTGTGTATGATTCCCTTCGCTGACAAAAGTTGGTAAGGGGGTGATGGGTTGTCTGCATGTATTTATTTATTGGTCAGTCTGTATCTATGTATGAATTTTACCAATGTTTTGTAAAAAGCTATTAACATAAATTGCATGAAAGCTTCAGGGATGTTATGTTTTGTCATCCTGCAAGGACCAATCGATTAGAATTTGGGATGTTAACGCCTAACCGTTTCCAAATATATCCCCAAAAACTGTGTAAAAAATTTCCCATATACTGCAGCTGTCGTTAGCCGTCTGCAATTACACTGCTAAAACCGACCGCTAAAATAAGCTGAATGTATTTTCTCTCAATCATTATAAAATGTTTAATCATTCAGTTATGATCTTTCATTCAAACGTGGTTATTATTAATAACTGCCATCGTATTGTAAACATTCAAGCCTTTATAACAAAAATCAGTTATTAAAAGGCACTTTAAAGGTCATTCCAATGGTTGAAATATGTGTCAACTGGTTGTTAAGTCAATATTAGGAGGTGAGAACATTGTAGAAGGTACCACAAGTGCAGTGACACAAATACAAAATGCCGGCCTGGCTTTAATGGTTTTCCCATGAATAGGCAGAGAAAATGGCAAGTTAAGTGACTTCTCTCTCTCTCTTTGTAAGCCCGGGGTGGGGACAGTGGGGCAGAACAGTGAAAAGCAAAGAAAGTCTGCGTCCTGAAACATGGATGTTTGTGTCCAGAGGACAACTCCTGGCCTTAGGGCCTTCATTTTACTCCATTATGTGAAGTGACCTGGAGAAGATCGGGGCAAACATGCTGAAAGGACGCACTGAGAAAGGCAGAGTAAAGAGAAGGACATTTTTTTTTTGTGTGTGTGTGCAGAAGGACATCAGTCCCAACACAATGGCTGCTCCCTCTGATGGGCTCGCTTAAAGGGGGAACTTTTGTTGGTGTGTATTATATATGTGTGTGTCTGTGATTACTTCTCCTCTATACAAGTGTGTTGTTGATATATCAGTCTCTGGAGGAGATGCTCTGAGAGATGTGTGACACAGCTCGAATTTACCCCCAAACAGTCGTGTTACACATGACAATCGCAGATGAAAAACTCTCAGAGGCATGAAAGATCTTGTCTCTGCGGTGCAAGAGAGTGATTGTGACCATGCTTCTTTTTCTTTTTTTCTGAAGCATGTAATGTGTGTTTGTGCCAAGCATGTGTAAGACATGCACACGAGTGGGTGTAAACAGATTGTAATTATTTTTTGGATCCTCAAATGGTTGAGTGGCTGAGTGTTACAGACACAGCTGCAAGGGTGTCAGTGGGTGCATTAGATTGGTGGGAGGCAGGAGCACAAGGCAGCTAAAGGGCCCTGTTTGACACACAGCTCTGGCCTGATGCTAACCCCTCCCTCTTTGTACTCCTCTCTCGGCATCCAAGCCCCTAGCCTTTTCAGCCCGCTCTGATTAATAGGTCTCGTCAGGTACCGTCCGTTGCCACTCACACCAATTAAGACATTAGGCCTTTCCGCATGGCTTCCTGCTCTTAAACAAACAGCGAGACCACTGGGTTTATTCCTCTCTCTCGCTTTCCGCAGGCTGAATCTCTCACCCAATCAATGTCCTGCTGTGGGAGCCCTATCTTTCTCCGCATGGCAGAGGACAGACAGATCGACGGAGACACAGTCTTGAAGTGAGGCTGTTAGCCTCCTACGGTGAAACCCAGCACAGAAAAAATAGAGCAATCAAAGCAAAGTGTCAAACAATCCCGGTGGTAACAGAAAACCCAACAACACAGATCCCTTCCTGTATTTCTGCAGGGCCACATCTGAACCAAAGTCCTAATTAGATCGACCACTAACTGGCTTTAGCGGTGGAACACGAGAGGAAGCAAATCACTAACTTCACTTGATTGGATGCTTTTAACTGTGGTTCTCACCAGACCCTTCAAGATTAATTATATCTGACCCTCTGTTACTTATGTCAAGAAACCCTCCAAATCCTGATTGAATATATTATTCTTCCTCTGGAGTGGACAATAAAACATCCACTTCTGCGATGGAGAGTCTTGTGTTTGTGTAATTAAACGTAATACCTCGTCTGTGCAGCTTCAGTAGCAGACTTGTCCTCGACATACCCTAATAAGATTAGCCATGGATATCAGCTAGTCATGCTGTTCAATGCAGAGGGAGGGAGATGAGCTCCTAATGTGGAGTGATTTGTTCTGTGTGTCCAAGCATATCTGTGTGTGTGGAGGACGGAGCTGCTCGCCTGCGGTCTTTATGTGTCTGCGCCTGTGGTGTTTGTAGCCTTCGCGTCATGTTAGTGTGCCAGTCAATCAAGAAGCAGGGCCCTGTCTCTCATCAAGGTGCTATATGCGTGATGGCCGATGCTTGGCTGCGCAGAAATTTGCACCTCCCCCGAGAGGGTCCCTTCTGAGAGGGAAGGACTCATCTGTCACACAGACCACTGTACCGATCCACAATGACAGATGTGCAGTTTGACTCAAATGGTTGACAACGCAGTGCAGGATGCTAAACAGTGAAAACATGAGGGGACACTGACAAACTGCAGGGGGAAAAAATATGGGACCACATGTATGGAGATGATTTATAATATACAAAGAAACACAGTCAGGGGTGAATAATAATTACGAGGGTTTATTGTTCGACTATCAGATTAAATATCATTACTAATGTTTTTCATCAACTGATGATGTGTTTTACAATGAAGTAGTCATTCTTGGACTTCAATTTTTCATTTGACTGTTGACTAGATATGGTAACATTTGCATTTCACTATATTTACATAAACGTAAAAGGACGGGGAACTCCCCAATGGAAGGTTCATGATATTCAAAGAATACATAGATGAATACTGAGATACAACTGCAAACACTGAGATAACAGCTGATTGTACAGAATTTATAGAATCAGGATGACTATAATGACACATAACATTTATGTGTTTTTGCTTTGCATCAATGAGTCATAACTGACTACAGACAGGGGGAATGGAAAACAATGATTATCTCTTTATTGTGGCACATGTTAGTGAGTAGATTATATTGGGCTGCAAGTTGACATTCTTGCCTCAAAGCTGAAACCTTGAAGTAGCAGAAATTGAATATATAGTATAAGCAATAATGCAATTTGACAAGGGCCAAATCCAAATTGTGATGTCCAACATCTCTGAATATGCAGCACGTTTGGGGTGTTCACGATTAAAGCGATCAAAAGTGGTACAAGAAAACTAACAGGAAAATGAGCAACCAAAGGTTCAATGACGTACATGGTTCCTTGGAGGCACAATTTAACAAAATAGGATCTCTCAAAACATCTTGATGCAAGCGGACTAAAGCTTTATTGTAATATCCAAACTATACACCTGAGTATATATGTCACCTGTCAAAGCATTTGACGTGAGGAGAGAAAAATTGTAACACTGGTTGTCGTGCTCATAACCCATGATTAGCTGTCTTTGCTTGCTTGAGCTTTGTTACGGTTTCTCTTTGTTTCCTTCAATAGTTTCTCAGACATTCTCAAATGTTTGCATTGATTTGGTTCCAGGCTGCATATGTTATAATTTTCAGTTTAAATTCTGTAGATGTAGCTTTTTCTTTTTGCCGACATTACTGTCAGTCAAATACAGTAGTAATAGAGGTTTTTCTGTGGTACAATAGAAACATAGTGTTGTCATACAGCGTTATTTAGCGGCCCCAGATTGTAAATGGAATACTCAAAATACAGTCCATCTTATTTTGAGCATGTTTCAGCTCAAGTGAAGAATCTGTACTGTACCATTTAGAGAATTCATTTCAGGTGTAGATTCTAAAACACAAGATTTTGGTTAGTTTATTGCTTTCATGAGCGTTATAAATAAATGACATATAATGTATTTGCTTTTACTGACTATAAAAACTCACACAAGTAGATTTTCTTTTTTGGGAAAAAAAATGAGAGCAAGAAAACGTCATTCACACCCTACACCAGGAATTTTCAATTTTAAAGTCTTCCAATGTCGAGCTCCATGGAGGGTTAAATCTTCCTTAAAGGCTCCGAAAAAACTTGGTTGTCAGATTATTACTTGGTCCTAAAATAAACAGTTTTTTCCAAATTCTAATGTTTATGATACAGCAGCTGCAGTTTATTATATGTAAATGGCACAAAAAAAAGCTTGTTTAGTATATTTTTTTTTCTGTCAGTAATCATTTTCCTTTGTTGAACCCAGTCACATATTTTACTCACCCTGTGCAATGCCACCAGGCTTTTGGAACTTAGTCAAATCTTTTGACCTGTAACAGATTAGGAAGTGCAACACAGTAACTGCAGCACTCAGGACCTGGGAAATTACCAGAAAGAGAGAGCAAGAATGAGGAAAAGGGGCCATGAAGCTGAGGAGAGGGAGGAAGGAGGAAGAGTGGGGGCTGTTTTCTATGTCAATGCAGTCACATATTGTCCCCAGAAAATGTCACCCTGCCCTTGGGAGGCAGCGCTCCGAGGCGAGACTCATCTGTCTGACCGCATTTACCGAGATCCTCTGTGGCCGGATCCCGAGGAGCCTGGGAGGCGTCCCACTGCACTTTGTCTGCCCACCAACACTCCTCACACTGATTGTTTACCACAAAAGCTGCATTTGACATGATCATTACACTGCACAACTGGATTATTTTTTTAAATGGAAATATTCACTCAAATTCATTTACAAGTTACTGTACATCTAACATCCAGCAGAGAAGCTATACGATCTACATTCAATGGAAGAATCAAAGCATTTGAAACGGTCATAACCAAGTGTAGCATTGCATAAGTTGGCCATTAAAGTAATTCATCTGCTGTAAGCCACACTCAAAATGTGCTTAACGAACAATATTATTAAACATCATGACTGAAAAGACACATGAAACATTTACACAATATTTGTGTGACGCTTCTGTGTGATGCTTCTGTATTGTGTGATGAAAAACAGCGATTGAACTTGAACGCTGATGAAACCTGAAATTGGATACGTGAAGGGAAATTCGATCCATGCATAGAGCTGATTTGACTTATACCAACAAATCTTTTGTCTATTTGAAAGTAAAATATTTATCATACTGGACGGCAACAAGATTAAGATTTGCAAAGGAATAAGACGTGATGGTTCCCACATTGGAATAAATGGAATATCCCCAATCTTGTGGATTTCTCGAGGTACTAAAAACATGAGTATGAGGTTAGCAGATCACTCAGAATTATAGTTCAGAGAGTATCAGAGAGTAAGTGTTTGCAATGTGATAAGACTGGTGACTAATCCAGGGTGTACTCTTTCCTTTATAGTCAGCCTGGATCAGCTCCAACCCCCCCCGGTGACCCCAGGTTGGGGTACTAGGTTATCTCTATTACCCCAATGTTATATGATAACAGCAAACGATTTGATATGAAGTGGATTCTCTTCTCAAAAAGGTCCAAAGAGGTTAAAAGCCCAGTTTGAAGTCATAACCAATCCCTGGAGTGACAGTAAAAGGATGAAACATGAACATTTCTGTTCAATCAGACATGACGTTCATAGATATTATCCACCTATTAGTCCAACAGCTTTATTCAAGTTATAGTTATGAGGACAAGACCACGTCTACCAGTAAAGCAATCCTGTGTTGCTGGTTTGAGCCGGTGTCCTGACCCCAATGTCTTCTTCTATTTCTTCTTTAATATCAGACAAATAGTCGAATCTTCAAGGTAGAGAAGACCTGTTAAACTGCCCAATACTTCCACTCTTGTTGTTAGATGAGACTGGGTGTGTCTGCGTTTAGTTTCACTGTAATGATTTCACACATCAGCAATCAGATACGATAGCTTAAAAAAATTTTAAATACTCAACCTCTCTATTAAAGGACAATGTGTGATTGGTTATAGTTATTTAACAATCGCATTCTTAATGCGATAAAATGGATGGTGGTGACAAATAATTATCATGATTCATCTAGGGATAAATCCTTACAAGGTGTATGTTTTTGTACAGTTGTTTACACGTTTTATCACATTTATTGCATTAATACATACATTTATGTCTGTATAATAACTTAATGGTGAATCAGTAATGCTTCGTCACGCAAAATGTTTGAGGTTAATGACTACTCTTCATTCACACGTCGCAAATATATATTTTTTTGTCTTTTCATATTTTCAATGTTCTTTTACAAAACCTAAAATGTGAGCTCCATCATTACTTCCATTGTTTCATCAAAAAAATAAATCAATCTGAATGTATCCTGAATGTGGAAAATGTTATAAATATTGCTGAGAGAGGAATCATCCATTACAGAAATGCCAGTTTTTGCAGTTTTATAAGAATGCCAAAGTAGGCCTCAACTCCCGCTGTTATTATTATCCTTTTTCAAAAGGGATTCCTAGTATGGCTTGTGTTCATAAGTTAGAACATGAATACAAAAATGCAAGTAATCCTCTAATCTAGTACATTTGTGTCATGCCGAAAGGCAAGCGACGCTCACTGCTAAGGATTAAAGTAGCTCATTAAAGCAAGGCACCCATGATTGAAATAGCCCAAGAGCTCTTTTCTCTGAAACTAAATGGAAGACAAAGGAGCTCAAGGAAATGAATGGTTTATCAGGTCTGGGCAGAAACCCTCATCTTGTCTACCATAAGCCCCGGACATGACATCGGCTGCATCGACTCGCCTGAGCACCATGATTAAATGGCTTATTGACTGCGACAGGACAGAGGCATCAAAAATGTGGACTTGGAGAGAGAGAGGGTCACCTTCAGATGTCATCCAACCATTGAAGGATTTGAGACTTAGAAGAAAAAAAGGATGCATCAAAGGGTGTGCATGCCAACATTTAATTGTATTTTCAGTAAGAGTTCAGAGCTGCCACAGGTCTCATCATGCGGCCTGATGTGTCATCTCCTTCAATATTTACCTCTGAAAATAGTTCTCAAAAAGTAAGAAAGACTTTATTTAAAATGTCAGTCTGCCGCACAACATATAGACCCTGCATTACACTTGAGGGATGACACTTTATTAAATGTTGAAATGCCAGTTTTTCCCCCCTCTCCTCCTCTGAAACATTCATAAAGGCCAGTTAGTGGCTGTGTCACCTCTGAGAGCAGATGGACCGAGCTGGAAAGCGCGATGTGGTGGCTTGTCCGTGCTACGACTGATCACCCACCCCAGCCCCTGAA
>OMNM01055217.1:0-15594 GCA_900302745.1 Parablennius parvicornis | reverse complement strand
AACAAAAAACATTTTAAAGTAAATTTCCAAATGGGTTTTAGCCATTAAAGTTCTGTACAGATCTACAAAGAGTATAGCCCAGCGTTAACTATGTGAAAAACCGGCTTGGTAATATGTCTTTGAAGCATCAGCCTCATTTGTCCACAATGCACATGAGCACACACACACACACACACACACACACACACTTTCGCTTTGTGTGGCATCTGTTATTTTCTTAGACCGCTGAATGTGTGGGATCAATAAAGGGTGTAATAGCACTTCCTGCCTTTTTTGAAAAGAACGTCTACATTTTTATAATCCACACAATGCAAATTTACCAGTGAAATATAAAAAATATTTTGTTTGGTCAGAGATTCAAAGGAACGATCAGTAAACCTGCACCTTGAATGAGTTTCTTACTGTGCTCATTATTTTTTTTTTTTTCCATGCAGCTTGCACATGTACAGTATGGATTCTATAGGTTTGCTTGTTTGCAGCATTATTTTCAAGATTCTACAACATACACCGTTTACGTTTCCATTACCATACAGTCTCTCGTTCATGCACAAACTGACTGTATTTCGATTGAAAAATATACGTTGGTTTTGATTTTGTGGTGCTGACTAATTATGAAAAATGGAAGCTTGGATCGAATGTAATACTCATATGCCGATGTTTTGTAAAACAATGTTGACTGTGAGGTTTATTTGGTGCAACAAATAGATAGCTTCTTTTCCATGGAGAGACTAATTGGAATTTACATTACCAGATTGTTTTCTTCACTGTGTTTTCCATCATAATGGACTCAGGCTCATCCAACTCTGGGTAATCATAGCTTTAATGTCTGGTGAAGTGTTCTTTTATTTTTTTATTTTTTTATTTATTTTTTTTTAACCAGGGGTTGTTTCCTGAATTGCATACGTTACACAGAGTCAATCACAATGTTGCGCTGTTGCTTCTGACCCCCAGTGCCAATCTGTCACAGTAGCCCAACGATCATTCCCTCCTCTGAGCTCCATGGCTTTTCCTGGCACACAGCCAGCACGCTCTGTGATCACTGTCCTTTACCGTGGTTGTAAGAAAATCATGGTTGTGCTTCAAAGGCTCCCACATCAGTAGAAATGCTCAAATTGTTTTAAAAGTGCTTCACATTTGACTCTGCACTGTATGTGTGGGTACAATGAAGAACACTGATCTTGGCTGGCTTCCACCAAACTGCTACCTTGTTGTCAATTTCAGATGACCCTATAACCAGAGGGCAGACATTGGCCCTCGCAGACCTACGATCCACACGTGGCCATCAATTACTTTGTGACCCGGGAGCTAATGTCTAAAGATTAATAATTCATATACGTTTCGAATCAATATCAAATGAAATCACAAATTCCTGTATTACTGAATGTATTTCAATGTAAAAGTAATGCATGCATGATTATCAACCCTTTGTACAGCACTCACTTAAAATCTATTTTAAAGTTTCTTTTCTTAAATATCTTTTTCTGCACAGCGCTTTTAAAGTCCCAGAAGTAAAATAATTGGCATCATGTAGCATTTATTTAGAATATATTTTGTAGGAAAAGTATCAAACTAACCAAAAATAAAATCTTTCATGATTTATACCATACAAATGTTTAAATGAGACATATTTGTTACTGTGTTTCTATAAGAGTTTACATCCCTCATTCAGTCCTATGGAGTGATGAACTATTTAGAGCAAATGTTGAAAATCATACACACATTGTGACTATTGTCACTGTAGTCATGCCTATCATATTGTTCTTCATATTTTATCATATTTTCAAAGTACACAGACTGAGATTAAGAGATAAATCATATCTTGAAACAAAGACAAATATGTAAAACCACATCAGTGCTTATGTAAATGTATGAAAGTTTTCAAACACAAGCTTTTTGTTTTGTCATCATTTCCAGAAATTCTTGAAATACTACAGAAAAAGAACTGACTTAATGTGTCACGTCACTCGATGTGTTCTATGACCGTCATTAAGTCCATTTTTAGTGTGGACGTAAGAGAAAGAAATTAGGAAGTTACTCAATATTTAGTATTGGTTTATAGGGAATTACAATGGAAACATGCAATTTGTCTTTTTCTTTTCCTATAAACTCCTCAAGGTCAATGTGAGATCAGAATGCAGCCCTCAGGTAGTGAGAATGACATATTTTGTCAACATATGGTCTGTTTTAAATTGAAAAGGAAGTGGAATTTATGTATGTGATATATATAATTTTATTGGTTTGGCTTATTGGTTCTAGTCACAAAAATGATCAACAAATCAGATGAAGGCCTGGTGCTCTCGAGGTGAACAGTACTCAACCAGCTCATGTCCCATTCCTGTAAGAAGTGCACCCCAAATCCCTTTAGCAGCTGCAGTATCATTTTTTAGTCTCCATCTTTATAAGTTTCATATTTCTGTCTATATGAGAAAATAATCTCATACGGGGCCTTTTTTTTTTTTTTTTTTTTTAAAGACATTCACTCACTCTTTAGTGGTAGCTGCATCTATCTGACTGTCGTTCTGATTGCCTCCAGTTTTGTCAGCCTCTTTCCAGTATATGTGACAGTCCTAATGTTGCTTTCAAAGCTCAGAACTTGGCAAATGCTGAAACAGATTTGCAGAGCACCACGCCAGGCGACAGAACCGGATTATAAAGTTATGTTGCAGTCCAGAGCCTGATGATTTCATCTCAGGTCAACCTGATCTGAGAGCCTGCTCCTTACCTACCCGTCACTGCCAAGGAAGAGTTACGAACAACAAGCACCTGAGGCATAAAACATTGCTTCTTAACATAGTGACTTGGCAGAGTGATTGAACCTCTAGTGCATTAAAAAATTTAAAGAAATAAAAAGAAGGGGAAAAAAAAAACAGCTGTTTGCTAAATCATCTATTAAAGAATCCATAGTGCCAAAATTCAGTTTGAATACCAAGCTTTGATGCCTTTCATATTCAATCGCTCATTGAACAGATGCTGGCTCCTTTTAATTAAGTAACCTTTGAGTTTTGTTACTTCTGAGAGAGTGCGATTGCAATCTGCTTCACAAACCTGTAACTAGAAATGCTGAACATCCCATTTTCCACGTTGCTGAGCTGGTTCTAATGATCAGTAGATAATGGCCCATAACAATATACGCAAGTCCTGAGGTGGTATTATCACCAGTCAACAGGTTTAATCCAGATTGGACTGCTAAAGTTCGTCATTTGAAACTTCAGTCATTTGATCCAACATTTTCATGCTGCTGCTACAATAGCTAAGGTAACATTGATTTAATGCCCGTTCCGTTGTTCAAATATCTACATATTTTAAAGAAGGCAAAATTAGTAGCCAATAAATAGTGACAATTATCTCCTGTTGGATCATAGTAGAAGAATGAGAGTGTCTACTGAACCTCCCAATGTTTTCTTTGTAAAACAACTCGAAGTAATGGCATTTCTTTGGCATTTTAAGTTCCCGCACGACTGCAGTGCCAGCACCTGTGGTCCGTGACATTGTTTGCAAGGTTTAATTAAGTCACAGCCACTTTTGATGGAGTTAGTTAAAGTCATGAGCCCCAGTTGACTTTGGAATGGCTGAGTGAAGCACATTCATCTTGCTGCTTCAGTTGTTTTTAGGAGTTAAAAGACCAGGAGCATTGAGAAGTTAAGAGAAGCTGTAGTGGATCCTGAAAACACAACAATCGTCGGATCAATAGAAGCTGGATCTGAGCCCTGATTTCAAAGTTGGACTCTACTGTGCTTCGAAAAGCCCATTCATGTTCATATTGTGGAAATGAATCTCTTTTTTTTTTTCTTTTTCAGATTCTAGATTTAAAAGCATGTTTCAAACATTGACTAAAGAACCATAAATGAATAAAGTTATAAAGTACAACATTTCTGCGATCTCAATAAATTTGGCTATGATTGATGATTTGATCTCGTTTGCCATGTATTTAAACCACTGGACTGATTTTCCATTACTTTTGTCATCCATACTGTAGCTGACTGGCACATTGAACGTTGTTCAGAGTTGTTGTCAATCATGTTACTGTTCAACTAACCATCTTTATGTCAGAGAGCGAGCGCTTCATTATGCCTGCGCTCAGCCTTGACTTCAATATTTAAAAACCCAAGGTGCCTGAGAAATACAAGCATTTCTAAATATACAGTAACTCATGAGGTAATGCCACTGCTTTGTTTTATTAACTGGCAATTGTAAGAAACATCACTATTAAATGAATAAACTAGAACTACCCTCACACAAATTTACCAGACTTTACCCCATATATATGTAGCTTCTATGAAATGAGCAAATTCATGAGGAATCATGGTGTTCTAAAACACTTCTGGGCCAAATAAAATCTGTTTTATAATACAGATTTTCTTATACACGGCATAATAAAACACCAAAAAAACCTTTCTGGAGTGACTTTTGTGAATTGACACCAGCAAAACGTGCCAATGGTCTGGTATTTTGGTCACTCCGCTTCATTTTTAATATCCATCCTAAAAGTTTCTATGATTCCATGAGCCATCAGCTTCTATTGATTGTGACCCATTGTCACAAAAAAAAAAAAAAAAATCAAACAATGCAAGAAATAATCCTTTCATTGTGATGCTGAATAGGCTAGCGGCTTAGCTAGTAAGAAGTGAAGCTCATGCCCAAGAAATGGCATGCAGGCATTGTGTGCAATTTTTGTGATTAAGGCCAAATCACATGGCTATCGTTTATGCGTTTATCATGTGATGTGCACTGATCCAAAAAGTATGTTTGTACTCACAGAGTTATACTTACAAAACTGTGAAACCTGCCCTTTTTGTCTTTGAGATTCACAAATAGTATAAAATGACTATTCATTATCAGAGTTTAGATATCAGACTCAATCCAATAAAGATTTGACTAAGAAGATTTGGAACAGCTGTGCAATCATATCAATTTCTCCCATTACTTTCTGCATGGAGCCCAAAGGAAACCAGCCTGGCAGGCTCTAGTTTTGGATGCATGTGCGTTCAGCCAGCTCCACGGGAGAGAGATGCCGATGTTCAAGCTCCATGGGCCCTGAAAGTGCTTAAGTATGAGGAAACCCTTTGGCAAGCATTGTTAGGCTTTCTGGCAGCTTACATGGGAATGATTTGGGCGCCATCTTTGAATGCGGAATCCAGTTTTATGAATATGTCCATGGCACTGCCAGCTAAACTCGTGAAAACCAGATTTTCATGATTTGGTTTCCAAATTATATTAACTTCTGTCAAAATCCTCCTGATAATTGTCACTGCACACTGCACAATCTTAGTAACACACT
The DNA here is from genome assembly GCA_900302745.1 of Parablennius parvicornis. Lineage (NCBI taxonomy): Eukaryota > Metazoa > Chordata > Actinopteri > Blenniiformes > Blenniidae > Parablennius > Parablennius parvicornis. Next base: position 10,316 of record OMNM01055217.1, on the reverse strand, counting down.
TCTGCATTATGCTCACAGACTGTGGCATTTATACAGTATGTAAATACTTGGTGGGGCAAGATTTAATTTCAGGTCTAGTGTTGCCACTAGATCCAAAAAGTAAGTGGGTACACAACTTTTTAACCACAACATTATGACAACCATATAAGTGCTGATCCTTTGAAAAAGTTGTGCACTGGTAATAGCTGATAAAAAAAACTCTCAAAATAAACAAAAATCAATTGGAAAAGAAAATATGAGATTGGGGAATTGAACCTTGGTATAATGCTCCAGAGACAGAAATTAAACCACTTGACCACCAACAGAGTCATGCAATAATTAATGCGTAAAAAAGAAAAAATTAAACACCATGTAACTTTATGTACCATCAGTTACCACCAGTTTCTGTGCTAAAGTAAGAGTTTCAAACTCGTACTCCAGTAAATAATCGACATAAATCATTTGATTCTTAACTTAGCTGCTACTGTTTGTTAGCTCGAGCTGCAACAAGCTAGCATTTGATGAGTCGGTCAAATTCTGTGGAGCAGAGTCTAAATCAGCACCAGCCAATCAGCTCTGAGCTTCTTAATAACGTTGTTAGTGGGTCTTTGGGTTTCAAGCTCCACTGAGCATCAAATTCGTGTGATCTGAATGAATGGAGCCACAGTTTGAGCATGCGCACTTACACTTTACTGCATGCAATACACACTGCATGGTGAGAGAGGGGCGACCCCCACTCATTCAAACATCGGTGTGGATCGGGAGGAAACAGCCACCAGTGACCAATAACCAGGAAATAGAGTCCTCACACACTAAATATGTGCAATTAAGGACGAAGTTTTATTCACAGAAAATGAAATATTTTAGATAATCTTAAAGAATTATTTTACACGCAGTCCTTTTTCATGACATCAGGTGGTGCTCAGTCTGTGTGTGTGTGTGTGTGTGTGTGTGTGTGTGTGTGTGTGTGTGTGTGTGTGTGTGTGTGGGTGTGTATTTAAAAAGTTACAGTTTTTTCCTCCAAAATTTGTATTCTCTTCATACAAATTTCTAAAATAGTTTTATTAGTATTATTAAATAAAATTATGTTCAAAGGGCCTAACTAATTATAGGGGACAGCATTAACATTATTCTTTATGTATTAATTCATATATATATTTCTACCAGCTTTATGAAATAAGCAATGTGTGTTAAGTTGTTTTTTTCCTCGGCCTTCACTCAAACTTTCAGATGAATAATATAGTATAATAATAATAAATAAATAAATAAATAAATAATCCAATGACAATGGGAAAGGAGATACGAGGGATTATTTGGACACACTCAAAGTATCGGTTTGTCATGGTTATATGTTATAGTTCTCTGTCTGAGTTGTTCTGTTATTGTCGGGTTATCCTTCAGTTTGTCCATTTGTGTTGTCTTGTCCAGATAAGAAGCTGAGATGATGTTGCGGGTGAGCGCTCCCCTCTGAGCTGAGCATGTACATGTGGTTCTAAATAAAGGCATTCCTGAGGAATACAGTCCTTCTCCTCGTTCCTTTATTCTCACATAGACAAAATATACGGAGACGCTGCATTGACGGGCACTGCTGGAGCTGATGTCGCAGCACGACGCCATCTTGGATGGGGCACCCTGCACCCTCAGTCCATATAGTTCTACTGAGGAAGACGAAGTCCGCCTGTATTGATCATCACTCCCCGAATTTTCACACATAAATATGATCATTAATGGTGAGATACTTTGTATTGTGCTTTTTTTCAAAGAGTGGCATTTGATATAGCATATTAATAAATGTTTACATTTAGAAACAGACAGAGTAAGAGGGAGAGAGTGAGAGACAGTGAGAGATAGAGAGAGACAGAGAGAGAGAGAGACGGTCTTTATGTACACATTGATAACACAAGCATGTCTTCATATTTATATTTTTGTTTGCTGTGAGTATATTCAATTCAATGTACCTATTTCAGACACATGCACATGCGTGTATGCACACGCACACATCACAGTGTTTTTACTCAGTTGTGTTGGACTAAAACTTCAGCAAGTAATTTTTTTTTGTTTATTTGTTTGTTTTGTATTTTGTTGGGGGGTGGGGGGTGGGGGGACATTCATAGTGTTGGCCCAAAGTCCGACTGTCAGTGAAAGACAAGTTAAATATGTATGAAGTGTATATATATGAGTATGCATAAAAAGAGTTGCAGAAACAAGGGAGAGATTTTAATCACAGCAGACTTATGATGCTCACAGCTGTATGGGACAAATCAAATATAAATACATCATTGGGCTGAAGTACACTATCAGGGAAAAGCTGAGAAAGGTCCACTGGTCAGCTCTCTTAAGCTTCCCTTTAAGTTTGTGTGAACAAAACATGGACAAAGTAGCTCGTAAAGTAGTTCAGCATTACCTTCGGTCGGTTCTGGTGCTACCGGAGTGAGATGCCCCATCCAATATGGCGGCAACGCTGCATCACTCTCCATCACAGAATGAGGCGTCTATCTATGTATGCGCACTGCGGGCGCTACAATATTGACACCAACATGGGTATATATTATCCATATTTGGATCGATGCGCCCATTAGGGAGCCGGTAACAGCTGTTAGAACTAGCTGCACGACTACTAGCAGTAGCAGCACCTCTGCTTTTCAACATGGTGATTAAAGTGAGTAATGTGATATATTTATACTGGTGCAGTTAAAGTAGCAGCAGCACAACAGCCACATTTCCGTTTTGCTCTCTGCAGCTAGTTGGCTGTAGCAACAATGACTCAGTGAACGAGTTAATGAACGTGACGACTCGTGGTTCACCGTTCAGTAAAATGACTCACGGATTTTGAACGATTCGCATAAACTCGGAACACCACTAGTGGGAGCCGGACAGGGGGCAACTCGGAGCTCTCCCGGTGATCACGGACTCTTCTCCCCGCTGTGGCCGAGCCCCCGGCGCACTCTCGGAGCTCTCTACCCCGCTACATGAGCTCACCCGCCGGCTCCCATGCAGCGCGCGGAGACGCCGGAGCTGTAGCCCAGATTGGAGCGAGGACATAGCGACTGACTGACCGCCATGGCAGCGTCCGAGCTGTACACCAAGGTAAACCCGGAGCCGCGGTCCATCCGAGCTCTGATCAATACACATCCCAGACCGTCGATATGACATCCCGACTTCTACCGTTTGATTTGACCAACAAACGGACACTTGTTTTTCTCGTCCTGAAACGAGCCGCGGGCTCCACCGTGGCTTCTTCAAATGAATGAAATCGGCCTGATTACGTGTAAAACACGTGTTTTTGGTGTTTTTCTGGCGTTTTTAAAATGATGATTGATGTCAGCTTTAAAGGGCGCAGCGGACGTTCAGGCTCCACATGACCAGATGCGACACGGTCGCCTCGTTCGCCTCCTCCGACATAACGCCTACGAACCTGTTTTAAACCCTCCTGCCGTCTATTGTTTTTTTTTTTTGTCGGGTTGACAGATACATCGTGTTTTCCCCCTTTGATATTTATGCTTTCCATCATCTCTCTCTGGAAGCCGAGGAGGCTTGATGATGTGATGATGCAAAGGCGGTGCCAGCCATCATGGAGGCTGTTTTTTTTTTTTTTTTAGTTGTTGTTGTTTTTTTTTGTTTCCCTTCTTAAACCTTAATATTCAACTGTAGCTCAAACAGGCACACGCATATTTCTTTTGTTTACTTTCTTCTGTGATTGTGTGGTTGTGAGGAGAGTCCAGCGGGTTGTATGTACCGGGGATGCTGCGATGAACACTGCATCCGTATCCTTTAGCATCCTCATCCTCCCTCCCTCCCTCCAGCCTCCATCCAGGATGCTGAGAGTCGAGCAGGAGGCCCTGCGGCCTCGCCGTGGCCGCACACAGCCACACGCCCCACCGGAGGCAACTTGACACTGCTGCTAAGAAGCCCTGTCTTACTTCAGAGCTCACAAGGTCACAAGTGCTGCTGATGCCAGTGGGTGAAAATTTGAAGCGGGAGATAAAGAAAGTGTGCTTTCTCTGTGTGAAAGAGAGGAGATGAGTCACCCATCCCCCCTCCTCTGACAGCTGGCGTGCCCGGCTTGGAGAAGGGCTGTGGTGGAGGGAAGACGTGACGATTACTGAGGAAAGCTGTGCTGAACTGCAGTGATTCTTTATAAATGAGAGATTCCTCTTTCAGCAGCACCTCAGAGTTCTGTGTAGCGTGTGTGTTGTTTGAAGGAATTCAGACGAGCTCAAAATGATGGAGGCAAAAGACGCCACAGAGATGCAGTCTTGGCCAGTGATTTGACCCTGGTGACGTGTCTGCTCTTTGGGTTATGCTGACGTTCCACAACCCCTAATATTAGTATTCTCCTGATAGAAAATTAGCAAGGGAGCAAAATGTATAATCAGCTGAAGTCATTTTTAATTTGGTGAAACTTGCAACTTGGAAGATAAAGCTTTAACATTCAAGAGTGGGACAGTGAATATCTCATTATCAAGCCTTTTAACAGACCAGCTAAATGTCAGTGAGGGCAATGATTACTTTCGCTAATGAAAGTTGGGCGAGAAGGTTATGTTTTCATTTGCGAGTATTTATTTATTTGTTTGTATGTATATATTTTACCAACCTTAGAAAAAACTACTCATCCAGTTTGCATGCAATCTCCCGGAATGATTTGTTATCAATATAGGACCAAGCAATTTTGATAATAGGATGTTAACGGCTAACGGTTTCTGAATAAATCTCACAAAACTGAGAAAAAATGTGCCATACAAAGCGGATGAGAGAGGTGCCTCATGGCGGAGCTCAAAGGATAGTGGCTGTTGCCATGGAGACGCTCCCTGCTCAGTGATGTAGCTACCTGACAGACTAGTTAGCATCAATATGAGCTCACTGCTATCATTCTAACAATGCTACCTCGGTTACGTAAACAAATGTGGTGAAGCTCTGCGCTCTACCGAGTGTAGTTCTAGTTGGCTAATTGGTAGATTATAGAGCTGAAAGAAACTTGATAGTTAAAAAAAAATTTTGTTAGCAATGACATCTAATCCAATGTGAAGAGAAAAAATAGTCCCCCACGTATTATCACTCTGCTGTACTGGTTTACTTGTATCTCTTTTTGGTTTTGATCAAAGATCCCAAAGGTTCTCCGGCTTTTTGAGAGTTATAATGACCGTTGCTCACTTTCAAAAAATAAGCCCTGAAATGACTGGTAGATATGAAAACTGAACTCCACTCACATGATTAATTTACTGCACTGCAGGGATGTTGCCCGCTTTCACTCTTTTTAGAGGGAAGAATTGATGCAGTGGATCTGCTTAAGTTGCAGGAAGGTGTACATTTCCAACCATCCACCGGCCAGACCGCAGCAGTTATCGACGGAGGCTGCTGAGTGTGTCTGCTCTGCCAGCTGCAGCTCGCAGCCTCCGTCAGCTCAGACATCCACTTGCATGAGAATATCTCGGGCCGTTAAATGGCTTCAATTTCAGGTGGATGGTTGGACTTCGGCGCGGCTGCTGGGAAATTCCAAAGTTGGCTTCCTCCTTTGAATGGTGTGTTTTAGAGGGCGGCCTCTGATCTCAGACCCTCTCTGTGGCTCACTTTTACTGCACGGGGTGGAAAACACTCTCCCCTTTGTGTGTGAGTCCGCCTAATAGAAGCTTATTGAGCGGGCCCGAGCTGCCCGGTGAACAAACACACACACACACACACACACACACCCACACACACACACAGCATCAGATTCTGGTGCTCGAGCGGGCCATGAAGTTTTATTATAAGACTCGGAGCCCAAAGAAGGTTTTCAACACTCAACGTTCAATTGTGTTGGTCGGAGTTTTTTTCTCTGCCATAACACAAGGATGTGTCATTAATATATAGATTATTTCACTGTCCCTTGATTTTATTAGTGATTGTGGTGTTGATCCAGTGTCGTCCAGTCAAAACAGGAAGTATTCTAGTGACTCCTTCAGTCTGAGCTTCATAATTTATTCATACATTTTAGTTTTTATTCAGTTTTCACTGCTTAGCATTTCTCAATGTTTCTGAAGCAATTAAGGAATTCTATTCTATTCAGCTCTTTAGCTTTCTGTAATTTTTGGGGGGCAGACCAACAGCTTGTGCGATTTTCTTTGGTATCAATTCAGTTTTGTCCCATTTTAACTGTATAAAAACACATTAAATATGAGCTTCTGTAAACTTCATTAGAAGCCTGTGCTGGACCCTGTCCATCAATGGTTTCTTTGTAGACACGCAGACGAGCTGCTCCCTGCTGAACTTACAGCTCGTGTTTAACTGAACCGTAACAAAACACAGTGGAGTTGTTTTTTATGTACGTTTATGACTTTTGCCGGAGAGAAAAACTGAGATTTCATCCAGAATTGAACAAATATCATGTTCCAAGGGAAAATTGATTTTGTTTTGACTATTAAATTTAGTGGTTTAAGCACATGTTTTCTGCACTGTGGTTATATAAAGGCCCTGCCATGGGCTCTGAAGAGAGAACACAGAGAAAACCTCTGAAAAGTTAAAACTTCTATATCTTTATAAAAGATTCACTTCAGTCCTCCTCAGAGCGTATATACAGTCAGTGTGAGATCTTACCTTGACATTGGCTGTATTATTGTACAGAAACAATGAAAAAAATAACTATTTTGTAAAGCAGATGTGATGTAATATTCAGAAATTCAAATTATGAGATAAACAAGGATTTAAGGATACAAACATAATTATTAGAGCTTACCAGAACTACAAGTATTTACACTTTTTATAGCTTTAAAATATTTCTGAATGTCTGAAAGAGGTCTTTTCAGTGTGTTGTCAAATTTGTATTAACTTTTGTTTAATCTACTGCCTCCTGCTGTCTTCCAGTTCTTATCTAGCACATATGTGCTCGGATTTTGAGACGTTCAATATATTATTGTTGGTTTGAAATGTGGAAGTTGCTAAACGTGGCCACTTGTCTGATAAGGTGTTGAATTGGCACCTCAGTGAAGCAGGCCAGATCATTATTCTGCACATTGCATTCAACACGGTGCCTTCAGGGTGACAGACTGTAAAACCTGTCTCACACACAAACACATTACTGCATCATAAACTGCCTTCACGTCATTACTTCAGCAAAACAACAGAAAACCCAAACTTGCCATTTTAAGTTAATGCTTTTTATTCCGATTAATTGCTATTAGGTTTATTGTGTTCATGTTTTTGCTCGTTCATTAGTATTTATGTCATTAGTCTATTCGGTTTTTTTTTCCAATATGTTTATTCTATTTTTTTCTCGTCTTTCTTCTCCTTTATTTCATGTTGTTTGTGACGTCTCTTGATGTTTGAATAGAATAATTTGAACTGGTCTTATCAAAAAGAGTGAAAACTGGATCCGAGCATCAAAACACACCGTATGCCGGTGGGTGAAGTTGCTCAGCGGTGAGCGTATCGGGCAGCAGCTGATGGAGAGGAAAGCACCTGCTGTTACATCAGTTGTTGGGGCGTTGCCAGAAGCACAGCGCGTCTGACAACGCCGGTGGATTTGGACTGGAAGTGAATCATCATTTTGGTTCATTGAGTGCAGTGGTACAGTAGGAGGTCATTCAAAACTATAACCAGCACTCTGAGCCTTATGTACTGGATGCTTATTAATGAAAACTGCTGCTGTGTTGCACTTTGTTACAGGAGCTGTGGGGATGCTGTGCTTTTAGTTAAAACCCTGAGAAGTAGCACCAGTGCCGATGTTTCCTATGAACATTTACTCCCATGTGTGTTTTTCAGTCAGTTTAAGGCTTTTGCCGTTCACGGCAAAAAATAAGCTGTCTCAGAGATAACGGAGGCTCACAGCTTTACTCTGAATGCCACGGAGCTGCAACTTCTACGTGGGTCCCGCGACTACTGCTGCATAATGACGTTGCATACCTGCGTTCTTATGTGGCCTTCACAACCCCGCCTACATTTTAATTGCGCTCTCTGTGGTGGGACGGCGCAACAGAGTTGGGTCTGGGTGCGCTTTGCTTTACCGTACCATCTCAACCCGCCCCGATCCACTCCGACATGTACTGCAGTGGAACCGAGGCTCAACCAGCGTTTCAGTGATCAGATCACATGTGGCGAGCCCCGACACAGACTGACTCCACTTTTCTGTAGCATGTGTTTCAGGCGAACCACTTGACTTGTGACCACTTGTATTACTACCTCTATGTCACGTCTGCTGAAGGGTGAAATGGCCCGGCGTGCAGTTCTTACCTCAATCTGTCCCAGAGAGAAGCGAGGACGGTTCCTCTGCCCAGGCTGCTGTACGGCACCGTGTCTCTGCAGACCCCAGGCACTGACGTCAATGGTATTTTTCAGGGTTTTTTTTTAGAAAGACTGAAAGGCCTTTCACATTCGGATAATCTGGATCTTGGTTCACTTGGGTGGGTGGGGGTTTTCACACCTTCATTTGGTTCGGGTGGCATTCACATTCACTTTTAAGACCAAACCGCCTGGAAAATGTCACACAATTACAACAGCTACTGGTTCTACACACTGACCAGAGAAGAAGTGAAGAAGAAACATGGCTTATTGATTGGTTGATTGGTCCGGACCGAAAGTGGAAGTCCTGCCTCTAGTTAGCTTGTGGCTAATGTATAGCCACAAACAACTGTGATATATAGTTTTCAGACCAGATATCAATGAGTGCCTTTTTCACTACTTCTTCCTTTCTACTCCACGTTTGCCTGCGAGATATTTATCAACTTTTTCTTTCTGTGTCAGCTTCTTCTAACGCGTACGGTTAGCTTTGTTTATTTACTACCCAGAATGCATTGCCGACAACATCAAGTCTTCTCACCCCGCCCCCTAGAAAAATCGTTTATCAAACCGAGACCTAGCATTTCAAAGGGACCAGAGATCTCTTGTTTGCTCCGGTTCAGAGTTCGTGGCCGTGTTCTCGTTGCCCAAACTAAACAGTTTTTCCCTGAAGAGACTCTGGTCCGGATCAAGCAGGAGAATGTGAACGTGCCCTGAAACTCAAACTGACTCATTCTCATAAACGAAACCACAGCACTCACTGTTGAAGTTTTCTATATTATATGGCATGTTTTCCTGCAACGCCACTATGCTAGGACACATCCGAGACGCATGTTGTTCACACTACAAAGCCGGTGTGATCAGACTGTGTCCCTCATCACCTCTGGAAGTGGTTTGAGTGAGCGCTTTGGCACCTGTTCACACTTGTCTTTAGGGCTCGCCAGTTGCGATTGGATTACATGAAATAGGTTTTCATGCCAGGTGTAAACGATCCCAGCGTTAGTGTGCAGAAAGAACTTGCCACCTTATAGCGTAGAGACGGAGATTTAGCAAACTCATGCATGCTACATACTGCAGTTTAAGGACATGTTTTTTTTGGACATTTCACTGCATTTTCCTATAGGAAGCACCATTCAAATTGACTTTATGTTGAGATTGCAATTGTTAATGACTCGTTTAACACGTGTTTGCATTAGAATGAGCAACGATCTTGAGTTGTTCAGATATATGTGTTGAATGGTTCTTATGCTAGACTTTTACTAAGAGCATATTGGACTGTGAGTACCCCAAAACTAAAATGAGCTTAATGCGACTGCTCTAAGAAATGTGGTTTGTTTACTTTTTAAAGAAGAATTGCTGGAGTGTTGTACGTTTCAAATAAAAATTGTTAATGTACGTCTCCATTTCAGAAACTGCAGGGCTCGCACTAAAACGAAACTCACTTCGATCCATTGCAGCCACTATTTGATTCCTGGAGGTGTTGGTGCGACTTCTATAAGCGACAGCTTGTACACGCGTCAGTGTCTGGATTATTTTTTGCAACTCTGTCGTAGTTGGAAGCATGTGCATTAGATTACTGAGATAACCTGGTTAAAGTAATTGTGCAGTCATGTTGTATACACTCTGGCATGCAGTCACTGCAAACAACATGCTAGCGGTAGCTGCAGAGGCAGACTAAAAGAAACAAGATTTTAACTTGCTGAGTGTGACCAATCTGCAATAAGACTTAAGTTATTGTCGTGATACGAGAGGCGAAGGGTTATCATTATATTTGAAGTTGTTTAAATCAACACATGACAGCATGTCACTGTTCCAGAACAGAAGAATGATGCTTTTATAAGTTGCTCGGCAGTATATTACGAAACACCACTTATCTCATTAGTATGTTTGGGAGCAGGGTCACATCTCAACAACCCTTCTGAAAAACGGCACTAAAACGCTCACATACCAGCAGGATACAAGCTTCAGGATTATTATTCTTGTGTTGTCAGTCTGTGGTTGTTTTTTTGGAAACACGGTCAGTGGTTTGTGAAAAAAAAAAAAGTTCCTGTTTGTGTCTCGGGGAGCCCGTGAGCATCACGACTCATGTG
>OMNM01055215.1:0-11887 GCA_900302745.1 Parablennius parvicornis | reverse complement strand
CCCCCCCCCCGACCCATCTGCTGGTCCTAAAAGGCCGGACACTGTCGCATTGTGGTGGCACAGATTAGTCAACAAGGAGACACACTTCAGAGGAGCGGATTCCAAGACTATGCGCCGAATATCAACACGTCCAGCCGGCGTCAAGCTGAACTGACCATTATTATATGACACAGTTTTACGCTGAACAATCGGAGGCTTTTCTTCGTCGAAGCTCGTGTGGCTGCAGCGTTCACATTCATCCTGAAGAATCAGTGTGAGAGATCAGCCTGCTGCCTGAGCCCAACAGCAGGCCGTCCCTCACTCTATTCTATTGATTATCAATTCATCTGATGAACCGCATCACAACTCAACCTAAATGGCTTTTTTTCCCTACAGATTTGAATTGCTTGTTCTGATCAGGTCATTTCAATAATTTTACTGCAATCCTGTTGTTACAGTCAGGAATAGACGTGTACTTTAGATTTTAAATTGACATTGTGCAATTTCTGACAATTCTACAGCCACGAAAACAATATTAATCCAAATGTCATTATACACCTCACCTGCTTAAGAATGCCACTTCTAGTGCTATTAAAAACTCTTATAATGTAGGGAAATTTTAATGTCATCCATAAGTTGGCATCTTGGGTATTCAACGAATTGGAAACTTTGAAATGGGAATCAAACCACCAACATCCTGAGAAGACTATCCGCTTGACCCCCCTATAGTAGTTTAATGCATTTTAGCCAAGATATTGTTGACGTCTCAGTGTTACTGTGGTGAAGATTCAACATGAAGGATATGAGACGGAGTGAACACAAGTAGTTAGAAATTGTCATCTGATCATTCATTAAACATAGTACCAGGTTTAACGGGGACTTAGGCTTTACAGCTGGAGGTTAAACTAATCTGCTATTAGGTTTTGTCTTCTAATCTGACTAAAACAGTGGCACCCCACTGGGAATATTAAGAAAGTCCTTGTTTTATACTTTACTTCACTGAATCTGGCCCACAGGGTGCATGTCCGACGCCCCTGCTTCAAAACTTCATAAAATAATTAAATTTAATTGGCAACTACATTAATGAGTAATATTCATGCATTTCCATCTTTTCCTCAGCTGACGATCAATCATATTCTAATGCTTCCAGCTTTCCCAGGAGTTTTTAAAAACGCCACAATATGTTCTTTGTACGAGCTGAGAACTCGTATCTTAAAGCGCTTTGCTTATACAATCAGTTCAACTCCACATTGGACACATTATGTGATAGTACACCAACACACTGCTGACCAGCTCGTTAGGCAAGGCTTATTACCCAGTAATTATGTCCACCGCGTTATTTACAGACGGTGCCGAGTTGTTATGCAACAAACATCCTGATTCAGAGTGCAGTTATGTTACACTTAAGGATGGAGCGCCGTGCTGCGTTAAGCAGATTAGCCTCGAATAACGCTGCGGCGCTCGGCCGCCGCTGCCAGGGAGGCGAGGACAGGAGGCGATAAGAATGGCATCCGAGCGTCTGGGACGTTCAGTGATGCTTGAAATTCGTCAGCCTTTTTTACCTCACGCTTCCTGGGAACGGCTGAATCACAGTTGTCCACGAAATCCTTCTCATCGGCCGACGTCCTGCCTGAGACTTCAAACAAGTCCGGAACCGGCTGGAGGAACTCCGGCGTGGAGCGGCGGCCGTAACGTTTACTGCCTTTCACGAACTTTGGTTGGATTTCAGGAGATTCTGAGACAACACACAGACACAAAAAGATTAAACACAGAGCAGACCTAGTTATTTTTAACACACCTAAAAAAAAACTCTACATTGCTCTAAATGTGTGACTGTCTTTGTGCCTCCAGAGGAAGATGGATAAAATTTCTTGACAGAAAGGAGAACTCTTGAACAGACATCAAAATAAACGGCAGTGACTAACTAACCATCGCCTGAGCCTTCAGAAGCTACTTCTATAAATAGCCACTTCTCTAAAAATGACAGAAGCAGCCAGTCTCAGCCACACGTTTCAAATTGTTGGAGTTAAACATTAAACTAAAGGTTAGGAGAGGAAAATCTATTCACTGGAGCAGAAATATTGACAGTAGACTCTGGACTTCATTGACAGCTTTTTTTTTTTTAGCTTATTCACATCTGGATCGGAGCTCATCGTTACAAAATACAGTCCAAACCGTCTAAAAACTCAGTGGTGGAACCATGACGTTGCAGAGTTCAGCTGTCAGTTAATTGGCTTTGACCTCCTGACCCCTAAAGTTTGACTTTACAGCTGAATCAGCATGAAAGTTGCTCCACTTGCTTCTGTCGCCGTGGGATGGATCTGAGTAAAAGAAAAAAGCTTTTTTCTTTTAAAAAGGTCACAACGTTGAGAATTTACCTGGTTCAGGTAAAGGTTGCTGTTCCTCAACCGAGGACAAGACCAGGATGAGTGCATTCTTGAACTGGTCAAAGTCGACCTGCAACAACAGTTACAAGGAAGAAATTTAGTGACTTTTGCATTTTAATAATAAGAGATAATATAATATAATAATAAAAGAAAATGTTTCCCAAAATCAATAATATGAAACAACCGAGCAGATGAGAAGTAGAGAAAATGAGGGTGGAGGAAAAAGATGCATAAGCAACATTAGAAAGAAAAAGAAAAATAATAATACGACTACTACTACTACTACTACTACTACTACTACTACTACTAATAATAATAATAATAGGGGATATTCAAGTAATTAAGTGAGTCTGTGAGTAAAAAGTAATTAAGTAAGTCATTGAGCAAAACTGTGAGTGAAACAGTGAAAGAAAGTAAAAGAGTAAAGCTTTAAATGAGTCAAAAACCAAATTATTGTGTGAAGAGTCAGTTAAAGTAAGAAAAAAAATAATAATCAAGTTAAAAAAAAACCTAAAGTACCATAATTCAGCATTTAAAGAAGTAAATCATTGAGAACAGGAGGGAGTAAAAAAGTGACTCAATAATAAAATAATAAACAAAATGATACAATATAGTTAAGAAATAATTCTATGAAATACAAAAGCTGTAAATTAGTTTTAGTTTCTTCTTATACATTCACTTGTGCTGCAGCAATACAATGGCTGTAAATTATAATTATATTCACTGGATTTATTTTCCATCCCCCCTGAAGCTTCACACAAGACTCAGCAAGTTTGTATTTGCAATGTTAGAGACGGGATGTACAAAAACTACAGAAGAAAAAAGACATTTTCAGGAAAAGAAAGTCGTATGGATTGGAGAAGGTTTCTGAGGTGGTAAACAAACAGCCGGTGAGATTTATCTCTTCGGAGAAGGTCAAAGAGCTTCGATAGAAGAAGCTCGTCACCTTTACATTTTTCAGATCCGATAAACATTTCAGTCATATCACGGCCAGTCAGCTTCTCTGGAGTCTGGTGCATTCTTTTTTACAATTCTTATAAAAAAAGAAAGAGTACAGTGGATTCTTGTGCCGGGGCGAAATTCCCAGTGTGGTGGCTGGAGGGAGGTCACACTTCAAGAATCAACAGCTGCTCACCCTGAATATGCTGATTTTCTTTGTGTTTTTTGGAGGCTGGCGGCTGCAGGTTGGCGGGGGAGGGAGAAGCTTTCTTTTTTTACTCTTTCAGTTCACTGGCCCTCATGCTAGAAGCTCACCCACACGTTGCAAAACAGTAGGCACCCGTCTGCTCACACGCTTATAACCAAACGAAAAACTTTGTGTTAAAATGTGGAGGTGAGCAGTTTGGATACTCGAGTTGAAAACACAAAGCCGGACGGTGAAGGACTGAACAGCACTTATACACACTGAGGCACGTTTGTCCTTCGTTTGCCCGATGATTTGAAAATGAAGCACTCTTAAAGAAAGAGTGTGCGTTTGCAGTGATTAGCCGGCTCGGTTGTCATGACGACAGACATCAGGGAACAGGGTTGATCAGACCTAAAGAAGATAAACAACACTGCAAAAATTTAAAATCTCACCAAGTATATTTGTCTTGTTTTTAGTCAAAATGTCTCGTCCCACTTGATTGAAGATAAATTGACCTAATACGTAATATTTCAGGACAGAGCTTCTTGTTTTAAGACAATGCATCTTAAATATCTTGTTAAGTCAAACATTGTTTTGAGTTGTATTTTAGAAGAAACACGGTTTATTTGACATTTCATACATTTTTGAATCTGAGTTGTGATTTGTATAAGACAGATTGACTTAAGGAATAAACTTTACTTGAAAAGACATTTTACCTCAAAACGCTTACTTTAATCCTTATAATCTTATTTCAAGTGCAAGACGGTCTTAAATCTAGAGAAGTACCAATACAGTACAACTCAAAATAAGTGGAATGTATCTTTAATGGAGACATTGAGGTATAAATTATTAAAGCAAAAATCTATTTTTGAGTGAAAAAGTAAACATTTTTAGCATTTGTGTCTCGTTACAAGATAGAAAGCTTGAAAATACTGGTAAAATAGATCTTAAATTAAGTTTTTCCTGCTAATTTTAATATTTAAATATCATCTCTTACAGTATTTCAAGGAATATTACCAAGACAATGTTCACTTGTTCTATTGGCAGTTTTCTTCACTCATTTTAAGGTCAAAGTACCTTGAAATAAGGTTTTTTTTCTTATTTTGAGAGGGGCAGTTTTTCCAGTGAAAGGCGTCTAAAACACTCCGACTGTCGTCCACATCAGGTGAGGGGAAAGTCACAATCTTATAAAAGCTAGTTTAGATGTATGATACAAGCAAAAGAACAAAAATAAGTTTTACTCGTCTCACTGTGGAGCTCATTTCTTTCAATTTGACTTTGCTCAATGGTCCACAGCAGCTGTGATGTGGGTGATGGACCACTGGCAGCTTTCACTTTCATTAGCCAGACAAACAACTTCACGGTGTTAAGCTCATGTCGTCTTAAGGTTCTTACGACTGTGTGATTTCATCAGTCTTGTAAGTTTATTAGTTTGGACACTGATTCTATAAACTTGGATGCAGCATACACGTTCTGGTAGAAGTATTTAGTGTTTTACCTCTGTAGGATCTGCAAACTGTTATCCATTGTAGCAACAGGGTCATATGATAGAATTTCATTGCTGCATTTGTATGATTTTTAAGTATCCGCATCTCGTAGGAGCACTCATTCTGTGCAATGTAGCGAAAGAGCAGTTTAACAATATCTGTATTGTTGTAGCTATTTTGCATTTTCATAGAAGATTTGACTGATGTCAAAACATTTTTATTCAGGCAAGCCTTTGACCTGTATCTGCTCAATTTTACTTTTTGTATAACTATGTATGTTTTTCTTGCTTCTATATTTTTAATATTATCTTTGTTATATTTTTTCTGTTTTTTGTGCTGTATAGCACCTTGTGACTCTTGTCTGTAAAAGATGCTGTATAAATAAAATTCTTTTGTAATCTATGTTTCTTGGGAAAAATCTGCTTACTCATAACCAGAAAGGAATATAACATGCTTTCTAACATAATCAGATTTATTAGTTTCAACAACTGAATAATGTACCCCCCAAAATATTCCATTATTAGTTTGTGTGTTTTTGTGCGTGTGCTGTGCTCAAGTGGCCAAAAATCAAACAAGCATACATACACCAGTGCACTTGACTCATAAAAAAACCAAAATACTCATAAATACATGTAGAACAATGTAAACAAAAGAACCCAGATTGCTGCACAGTGTACCTGTGGATAAAATCCAGTAAAAATCCAGAAATAAAGCAGTTTGGGGGAGAGAATCTACTGACCCTGGCAGTGAGTCGGTCCTGATTCTGCAGCAGCGCGTGGAGCAGCGCCGGCGTAGCGTCGTCCAGATGTAACGACTGGCAGAGTTCAGAAATCTCCTCTGGGCTCAGCGAGCCGCAGCCGCTGGCGTCAAAACTGTTAAAGACTTCCTTTAGGCGCTCTTCGTACTGGTCTTGCTCCTGGCTGTCACCCATCCCACAGGACAGCAGCCGGCCCTGACGAAAACAACAACGACAAATATTAATCCTGACCGGAGACAGAAACATTCCTGAGGGCGTCATCACCATCTTCTCCACAAAAAGCCAGATTGTGAGGTACAAGAAGATGTTAAACACACAAAATTATGCAGGCAAAGTAAACTGCACTGATCAACCTTTAATGTCAGAGACTCTCAGGTGAAAATCCATTTGATTGTTCGGGGAAAATATAAACAGAAAAATGTAATTTACATTGCATTGTTTTCATTTTCAAAGAAAGGGGGTCCAAACCCCTTCGTTCCTGCCGATGACCACAAGAGATTCAGTTATGATTCAGTCAATTCAGTCAATGTCTTTTACAAAAAGAAATTCTCTTTTTGTTTTTGCTCTTATTTTCTGATCTCTGAATTTTATGTGAAAGCACTTTCTAACAAATATTTAAAAAAGTACTATACAAATAGTTATTATTATAATAGTTTAGCCTAGGGACGACTAGCACTGATGCGACAGAACAGAATATCTAGTTTTGGCACGATGAAATAAGAAATACTTTATTCTCTGGTGTGTTTTAAATCCCCTCATTCAGAAAACCCTAAGGGAAGTAATATGTTAAATATCTAGTATTTGGTATTTGCTTTTAATTCAGATATACTTGTATTTTACTGCATTATATCATTGACTAACTTGTACAATATCTAATTAAATACCCATTTTTCCTCTCGGCTCACAAAGTTTTCCTCCATTTTCTGATTTTAGTCTTCTTTTTAAAGAAACATCATTATAAGAAAAGTCTGCAGGACCAAACTTCTCTAGTGTGTTATGTCTGAACTGAATATTTACCATATGGGAGCATCAGCAATTACAAGATTGAATACGTTTAAGCTCAAACGTCAACACAAGGCTACAAACCAGGTTACAGCAGATAAAAATTGATGCATGGAGCTAAATTATATTTACTTTAAAAGTTCAGAGAGTCCGTTCAAACTTTACTCACAAGCTGAGTGGAAGCATCTACTTCAACAGGCTGGGTTCCTGATGGCACCATCATCTGAGAGCGTCGCTCATAAACTGAGATGTCAGCGCTCCGCTACAGCCCAGGCTTTGTGTAATCCAATTACAACGATTAGACAATCGGGTAAATTAACAGACACAGAGCAAGAGTCTATTTTAATGCTTCGAGCTGCTGATGTTTCAATTCGAGTTAAGACATAAGACAAAATAAGACAAGAGGAGAACTGGAATTGTGCAAAAGCACATATACATAAATAGAACCTATAATTAGTGGACAGCAGATAAAATCTTACTCTCAATTTCCAAGAGAAGTGGAAGGTAAAACTATTAATCATTTTCAACACATTCTAATGGAAAGATTGTGGTAGTTGTGGGCTACACAAGCATAACTGTTAATATTCCAGCCATCAACAAAGGCCAAGGGCAAATACAACAAGGTGGCACTGGACCAAGTGGACCAATAAGCCAGAGACTAATCAAGAAGGTTACAGTGAGGAGGATGCCAACATCGACTTCCTGGCAGCATCAGTTACACACACGGACTATGTTTTTGTTCTTTCAGTGGGGAATTTCAGTAATTGAAAGACAATGAATTCAACAGGGCGGACTGGAAGACTGGGAGAACTTCAGCTTTGCTCAATACTGAAATGCTTGTATGAACTTGTAAAAAAAAGAAAAAAAAGGAAGGATCATTTTATTTTCCTCCAAAAAAATAAAACCCAGATACAGCTAATTTTACAGACTAATGCATAGAAATCACTCACACATGAAGATTGTCACCAAAAAGCTTCAGGCAGAGATCAAAACATTCAGGATCGTATCTCAAATATCATGACGCGTTGCTTCTTTAAAAACTAAAACTCAGCAATTTTTCCCAACTGGCCCCGACTGGCCCCGGCCTGCTTAGTCTTGTAATACAAGTTCTCACCACCAGATGGTGTATGGAGTCACTCATGGTAGCTGATAGACACCATTGTAGTGTAGAGGAAAAGGTTTACGTACAAGAAAACTAGGAAAACAGATGGACACTGCAACACAAACAAAGGCAAGACTTATATTTGACACTTAAGGCAGATTGTCGGAGCAAAATGTAGATTTATTTATCTACGGTACACAGTGTATTGGGTGTCACAGAGTAATTGGTATATATATATGGGGGAACTTTTCTTTGTTGGGTAGCTGTTGCACCTGGAAGGAGAACACGATTTTAGATCGGTGAAAGCGACGTACATGTATGGATCTTTGTCAAAAATTGTAAGTTTGGACGGTGATAAAACAAAGTGTTCCATTGGAAATTCAGGCTTTTTATTCATTGGACATACCAACAATCAGCAAGTATGACAGTGTAGCATCTCAGTGGCTTAAAGCATTGAGACATTGAATTCCTAAAGTTTATTTTATGCAGAAGCCGCAGCAGAAAGAAAAGAAAAGATAATAAACATGTAAATACTGTTTCTTGTGGCTTGTCTTTGCAAAATTACTGCTCTTCCATTTCATTAGTTCACCGTGTCATTATCTCATCAGACCAGAGGATGTGAGCTGAGAGCGTGTCACAACATCTAATGAGCTGCAGCTCCTCCGTTTGGGGAGGATTTGTGCTCATAATAATGAGCTTGGTTGTGTCGCCTGACCCTTTGCTCTTCCAGCTGCCTTCCAGCTCATCAAGCTCCCGGCCAGGTGTCCCCCACACACTCCACCCTGGGGTCCCCCATTCACTGCTGACAATAGGCTTTCCACAAAAACCACATCAGTATTCTACATCTGCACATTTCAGCAGAAAGATAATGGATCAGCAGTCCATCACACATTTACAAAGACCCAGGATGAGAAACTATACTAGCAACAAGTTGGATAATTGATTAAAAATATAAATCCCTCTCATGAGTGGATTTTCTAAATAGTTGCCGCACACGTCGCGTTTGTTGTCACCCAGACTTGTTTGCTTACTGCAAACAGCCACTGAGCTAGTTATGCTGGTGGCCCCCTGTTCGCTCAGCTCGCTAACACCGTGGTCCAAACTGTGGCTTCACTGGATCACCATCTGCTGCAGCCACACATTCTCACACTAGTGCAAGTCACAAGAAGAAGGTTAATCCTGACACCGACCAAGCTGCCACTGGTAATACTGGCAATTATCACCAGCAGATGTTTCTAGGAAAAATAGCAGGCGTCAAAACTGATTTTAAACACTGTTTGAATCATATTTTTTATCGAGCCCCTGAATTCTTAAACATTAACTTCTGTGTATATGTGCTTAATCTAAAGTCATGTTACCGTCCCATTATCTGAGAATAACAACATGCTGCACAAGACACTGATCAAGTTGCATTTCTTTCATTTAAACATGTACTTTCGGGGGGAAACAATCAAACAAACAAGGTAAACTTCCTGGATGCATGAAGAGACATCAGTGGGATTCTAATCTAAACTGTATGAGATGACATCAAACTGGATAATCACATCAGTCTAATCCCTCATAACCAGTGTTTGTTCCCACCTTTGTTTCCCCACAGATGAAAGCTAAGAAAGGTTTGCAAGCCACCTCCTGATGTCACCTTCTGATGTGATTGTTCAATATTTCACAGTGAACACATATCTAAAGCATCTCATACACTGCGTATATGTCAAAAGTTAATGTCAGTATTTTATTACAATATTCCCTAAAAAAAGTGCAGCTCTGATCCTGACAACCTCAGAAAAGAGACACAGAGTTCCAGTTCAGGAACTACTGATCCAAATAACTAGGTCTTTTAAACATTAATATTTCTATTAACTGAATTGCTTTTTTCTCTCTGCTCAAATAACTACATAAAAACAATCAGCTTATTCTTCCTTCATGTTCTTAAATTCATTTAAACATGTAACAGTTGAAATAAAAATTAATCCCCTTCATTATTTGTGTCTTTAATTATTATCCTTGGACTAAACTCTAAATTAAAGCTGAGAGATGTAGCTGGTACTTAACAGTAGAATGTACTCATCATTCCCGGGGTTTGTTAGAAAGATGAAATAATTTCACACGAAGTTCTGTTTTGCCACAAAACTTTAACTTAACACTATCAATAGAATATAGAACTCTATATTCCCAATAAATGTCTTGCATACACAGTTTAGGCGATTAAACATTAGATAAGATGATATGATAAACTTATTTTAAGTGTTTATGTTGCAAAAACATTATGAAACAAGATCTGCTGGAAATTTTTTCAAACGTGTTATCAATTCCTCCTGAATGTGCTTGAAACCGGGTTTTACTCGATGGGAACGTGGTTTCGAGCTGTTTAACAAGCAGAAGAAATGTGGAAATGCGAGGAGAGGAAAACATCCAATAACTGAGAATCTGCAGAAATCTGGAGGTTGAAAGTGAAACTCACCCAAAGTCTGCAAACTTAGCCGACAGTCGGCTCCTTGTCCAGCTCGGGTATGCAGATTTTTATTTTCTTAATGCGCCTCTACAACAAACTTCTCAGCATTTCTCGAGTTTTGTTCCTCTCGGATCAATAAGAAAGTTCCTCCGCATGAAGCCGCTACTCTGCCCGGGTCTCTCCCTCCTGGATCCCCGGTGCTCGGAGCCCTTTCGTGGCGCTTTGTGTCCGCTGGTGTCTCACCCTGCTGCGGCTGGAAGCGGGTTTTGAAACGCGGTTGTTGGAGAGGAAGAGGCGGTGACAGAGTGTGAATGGCCCCGGGCCGAGTCACCGCCCCCCGGCCCCCGCCACCTTTCACAACCACCGACCGCCCACTTTACGATGAATGTGTTCATACACTGATCCAGACAAGCATGTGGTGTCACAATTTCCTGTAGTCTTTTTTTTTTAAAGAAGAAATTAATTTTAAGATGAATAGATTGAATTTATATATGAAAGAAAACATGGTGTGATCGTAGAATACCCATAACTAAGACCCTACTAAACAAACTACGTTAAAAATATTAGATTTAAGTTTCCGTTTTTCCATCCATCCAACATCCATCCATCCATCCACAAATATATATCAATTCATCCATCCATCCATCATCCATCCATCTATAAATCAAGCTATCATCTATACATCTATACATATATCCATAAAGCAACCCATCCATCCACAATAATAATCACCTTCATTTGTTATTAATTAACTGCGTTTATATCTGTTACTGACAGAAAACACAGGAAAACAGCCCCGTTTCTTAAAAAAAGAACTTCAATACCCATGATGCCGTGCTGCCTGTCAGCTGGGTTCGCTCGGTTTAGAAGAGACGTTCTAAAAGGTAAGATCAATTCGAACAACAAACCTTTGCCCTCTCGAGCTTCTTTTAACTTTTTATTTTTATTGACGTTTGTTCGCACGTGCGTGTTTTTCGCGTGCGCCGCAGACACACATTCATTGTTTATTTGTCTTCTGAGAGGACGATGATAGATTCTCTCCACTTCCTCTTGTAATTTCATCTCTGGCCCAGAAACATCAGCTGAACCTTCACCGGATTTTTTCTTTCCTCCACTCTGTGTGCCTTGTTTCTCGTGCTCTTTTCAGATTGAAACGCGGAGAAACTAACAGGTTGAATGTGCGGCTGTGAAGTGGAAAATAACAGAGATGAAGAGAGTCGTTTCACTCCTGATAACCGTGTACGGCTCCGTGCCCCTGGTACTCTACATGTTCCCATGGACGATCAACTATGCTGTGTTTGCTCACCTGGGTCAGTGTCTATCTGTCTATCTGTCTATCTGTCTATCTGTCTATCTGTCTATCCGTCTGTCCGTCTATCTATCTATCTGTCTATCTGTCTATCTGTCTATCTGTCTATCTGTCCGTCTATCCGTCTGTCCGTCTATCTATCTATCTGTCTATCTCTCTATCTCTCTATATGTCTGTCTGTCTGTCTGTCTGTCTGTCTGTCTGTCTGTCACTTTACTCCATTGCTGTTTTAGTAAAAATCATTGTTGTTAATGGAATAAAGGTGCATATAAAATATGAAGTATTTTAA
>OMNM01055211.1:7805-24639 GCA_900302745.1 Parablennius parvicornis | reverse complement strand
CACACAGCCAATTACAACTAATGTAGTATAGCAAAATAGACAAAATTGATGCCACAGTTAATTTTGTGCAAGAATTATAATAATTTATTATTAAATACAGATCAAAAATTGTTCCTAAAATGAAGTGACTGTTGAAATTTCTGCCCTCTTATTTGGTCATACCCATTTAATATATGAATAGATGTAGAATATTAAAATATAAATAAATAAGGGCTCTGGCTAGTCTTTTTTCCTGTAAGCAACATTTTGCTGTCATGACTTGATTCCACTGTCTTATGAAAACTTGTTCTTAATGATCACTTGTCATTAATGATTCAAATCACTGAATTTCCTTGTTCCTTAAAAAGGTACTGGAAAAAATAAGGTTGGCCGTGCCTCGATGATACATTTGGGAGTCGTCTTCTCCCAAATGACAGTGCACAAGTAGCTTCCAGGTGCTTTGGTGAATTAAAATTGAATCATTGAGTGTGGCCTTCACAAAATCTCACCTCAGCTAAACATTCATTCGGGACAGTTTGGAATGACATGTTAGACATTACTCTCCAATAATTTTTTTTTTTTGCCTTTATTTTGTCAGGAGAACCACATAGAGATTAAGAATCTCTTTTTCAAATGTGTCCTGATAAAAAAAAAACAGGTTTACAGTGACAAAACAATATGTTTTTGTTAAACACAATAAAAGACAGAGAAGACAAGACAGAGAGGACAGTTCAAAAAATGATGAGAGGACCATATGGATTTATAATTATATCATTAGATGGGGTTCTGTCTATGATCAATGGATCTGGTGAAGTTTCTCTCAAGAATTTGAGAGATCAGTGCCAAAGTGGCTGTTCTGGAAGGCTGATCTCTCTTATGGATTAGAAATCCACTGCATTGCCACTTGACTGTCAATCTAAAGTAAAGATACACCATTTATTGATATAAACTGCATTTCAGATCCAAAAGATTTTAATAGGAGAACAGTACATTTTATAAATCATGCTTTTGGTTTAGAAAAAAACCCTGGTATATTGTCACATTTCCCTGGTACTAAATTCTAAAATGATAATGGGTTATTTTAGATAATTGTGATGACTTTGCATCAACTGTGAGGATTCACCACCACCCTCTCCCTTGAGATAACAGTAACAAGGTTTTCTTGCCAATACAAGTAATAATTGACATATCACAGCACTGTAGACTCAGGGGACAAATCATTAGCCCAGACTTTGAAAGTTGAAGTAGCTTTACTGAGATAACCTCAGTGTTAAAACAATAAAAGAGGGTTAGCTCGGTCCGGCTGTGAGACAACATAAACAATGCTGTTGTCACAGCTAATGCCTGCTAACCAGTGACACTCACTCAACGCAAACTTACAATTGAGCTTGGTTCGGTGGCTAGATACTTTAATAGCAAATTGGAAACAGTTCAGAAGGCGGAATTTAAATCGAAAACGTTCTCATATCAGATAAGGAGACCTACGCGTCAGCTCAAAACCACACAATCCCACTTAGCACGCTCGCTAGCATGCTAACATGCTAACGCCGGAGAAGGGGGGTGAGTTAATTTCGCTTACCTGTCAACCGCAGCTTTACTGGGCCATTTCTCCTAACTCCTTGATTAGACATGCCCCTTTGTGTTCCACCTTGATGAAGATTCACAAAAAGTGTCTTAATGCATGTGTGTGCGAGTCGGGTTCTTCAAATCGGCGTCTCCCACAAACGGTCCCCGTGCTAGCTGCGCTGCGTTAGCTCGTAGTATCACCATAGCAGATCACGCTGACTGAGCACGCAGCGCAACGCTATTATCACCACCACCGCGCCCCCAAACAGCTCCGCTTTCCCCGCAAGAAACAAGACGAGAGGACGCTACATCCCAGGGTGTGGAGACCATTGCCGAGGACTGGTGGGTAGTCAAGCGGAGGGTTTGTCCTCCATCCCCCGGACAGTCAGGCGGCTGCTCTGCTGCTTCTCAGCCAGTCTGAGGCGTTGATGTGAAGAGGGAGCAGCTGCAGGCAGACAGAGAGGAACAACGCCACACATCCGCCTCCTCACTCCACAATAAACCCACTCTTCACTCACATGCACTTTATCTGGTTACAGCTCCACACGATCTTCTCATTATTCCGTATTTTCCTATCTTAATCTGGACGCAACGCTTTATGTTTAAAGGGGGAACGAGTGGAAAAACCCTTGGTTGATATTCTTGGTTGTTGCTGATGTGTGCATCTACAACGATATAAAATTACCAATGTGTACTTATGTGATATATAAATACACTATAATAGGATATGATACGGCCTATTATGAGGCTACACTGTATTGGATATTGCACAATATTATTTAACTTCTATTTTAAAATGTTGCAGCACCCATCGCCTTGCCTTTATTTTCCATTTTCTCATTTCTGTTTTATTTTTGGTGAAATATTCTGTCTATATTCTCCATCTATTTTATTTTGGGTGGTATATGTCTACACTGTCTTATAAGTAAAGTAGAACTGACAATAGAGCTGATTTTGACTCTGACATGTCAAACATTTCAAAAGCATTTTTTAGGCTTTTTGTATTAAATGGGATTGGACTAGAAAATGCTTTTAAAAAAATTTTGTCCATCACCCTCTTTGAATTGACATTACAAGGAGTTGTAACAAATCTATTGGTTTTTTTCCCTGTTTTGAAGTTCTTGGTTTTTTGTTGTTTTTATGTAACCAGATAAAAAAGAACTTTAACCATTAATAATTCATATGAGAGGAAATACAAAAGTGCCAAGAACAAGATTTTTTCAAACTATGAGTTTCCACAACCAGTTTGTATTGTTGTGTGTTATCATGAAAATAAAAATGTTCAAAACATCATTTAGGGTAAATCAAACACTGAAATGGGATACATTTCAGTAAAATGTGAAACACCAATACAAAAAATACACATTAATGCTCTTTTCTATGACAACAAACTGATATTTTTAGAACAGGCCAATGTATGCCTATTAGAATGTTTTCCATAAGTTGTACATTGAAATTAGTTTGAGGTTATGGAATAATTAAATAACTGTATGTGTGACTGTGTTGTTGGGTGATTGTGCATGTTTCTGTTAACTCTGACCTGTCTTGATGCTGGATCAGAGCCCAGAGAAGCAAAGTAAGTAGAATGGCAGCTGCATGTATTCTTGTAAGAAGCACAAGACAATTGTACCTTGTATCAGTCCTTACACTAAAATTATCAGATTGCATAGACTTAAGTGAGAAGATACACGTATGCACGGAAATGCTGACACCTTCTGGTAGTATGCTGAACCTGCACAAATTGAGATCAGACGCAATACAGTGCTGTTGCAAATGCCACCTGAAAACTTTTTTAAAGATAATATAATACCTTTTAATAATGTTGGGCTTCGGGCCCCTGCTTGTAGATGTTTCAGTGGACTGGTGTCGGCTCACACAAATCACCTCGTGGTGGATGCACAGTGAAATGGAACATATGACAATTTATTTACAAATATTTACCGGAAACTCTTTTTTTTTTTTTTTTTTACTTTTGTGTACAAAGCTTTCAACAACAAAAAGTACAAAAACACCACAAACTAAGAATATTAGTCTTGTATGATACAGCGAGGAAACTGAACATGTTAAAACTGGAAAGTGCTTTGGTCCTCATGGATCTGGAAGGCATAGCATTCTGTACCGGTGTCAGGAACAACAGAGTCATCTTCACCCTGGAAGAGATGATGGACAAATCAAGGTATGCATGGAGAAGGACTCATGGATGATATATATATATTTTTAATCTAAGAAAAAATACACTGATCAAGCAACTATTTATGTAGTTACAGTGTGGATGGAGGAGCAACTTTGACCAGTTTAGTGCCCAATAATTACTATTATTATCAAGGAAACATATTTAAAAGAAAAACAATGACAAAGGTCAAGATGTTTTGTGAATTTTGTTATGACTCACTCTTACCTCATCAGAGAAGAATCTGTCTATAATGTTCAGAGCAGACTTGTACACGGCTTCATTGCCGAAGAACTGCAGAGCCTCAATCTTGTCTAAACCATCCAGCTCCTCGATCATTAGGCACAGTTTCTCAAGATCACCAGTTTTGCTTGCCATCTGTGCAGAAGAGCAAAACAATCAATCTGAACAACAGTTGAAATATTCCAGCTCTTGACGGTTCTGACTCCTTAAATCTTTGCAACCTTTTTTTTTTTTTGGTCCACAATTATACTTTTCCACAGTTGTCTGTCAGAGACTTAAAAAGGATCCTATAAATGTTACTGTTCAATCAATCAATCAATCAACTTTTATTTGTAAAGCGCTTAATCATATCAGCAGACATTTCAAAGTGCTTTAACACAGTCATTTTGTCATTTATATTTGGCCAAGGGTGCTCTACGACACCTGCTGCCATCAAGTCTGAATCACTTCTGTGATTTACTGGTCAATATACCTGTAACATATTGAAGAGTGCTTCCAGGATAATCAGGACCATCTTGCTGTCTTTACACGTCAAATGTCTGAGAAGTGGCCCGAGCACATTGCACTGGATGAGGTAAGCCACCTGCTCAGTTGTGCCACCGCTGGTGTAATTGGTGATGGCCCACACAGCCTCCTTCTGCGTCTTGAACTCTCCCTGAAGAGAAAGACCAGAAGTTTTAAGGAACGTCTTGTGCAAAAGGGAATTATGACTTTGCACTCATCAAACCCACATGAAACAAATATTTCAATGTTATTTTATGATTCATAGAAATAAATCGTTTTGCTATTACTATGCAAGGAGGTACTGAGCCGGTACTGTACTGTCTTGTCGAGTCGGTTGTGTTGAACAAACTGGAATTGCAGCTATAACAAGTGGCCTTTGGACTGTTTTCCTTTGGAATTGTTCAACATTTGAGCCAGTGTTGCTAATGCTGCTATGGTGCAGGTTATGCAGGGCCGTTTCACAGATCTTTCAAACTGTGGTCAGCTGACGGCAGCTGTTTAAATGTTAGAAATAATAAATAAATCAGCTGAGCTAATTATATCAATCTGAAGATTGTAGATCAACTAAAAAAGAAAAAGAAAAAACTCAGGACAGGGTGTCACTATCATTATGAAAAGACAAGAATCAAGACTGTTTTAATGTGTTCATTTTAACACTAAATCCCACTTATTTTATATTTTACACAGGACCTCATGCATACATGGTGTGATATTCTCTGACCGTTTGGAGGGTCTCCACCAGGTGGGGGATCAGGCCTGCATTGATGACTTCCTGAATCTGTGTGTCCTTGCCAGCGGTGATGTTGGACAGAGTCCAGGCTGCTTCTTTCTGGATGTTGGGCTTGTGGTGTCGCAGCAGCATGGGGAACATTGCCAGGGCACCTGCGTTCAGCACACACTGGGTTTGTTCATCTGTCCCAGTCACAATGTTGCCAAGTGATCGCAGGGTAGGAGTCTGGGAGCAAAAAGACGAGCAAGTCAATTATTTTTGAGAGTAATGAGATGAAAGCAGGAGGGTGAAGATAAGTGAGAACACTATGATTCTCTAATATCATATCGTGGTTGAATTTTACTGGATATCTGAGCTACACTCAGCAAACGGCCATAAAAGATATTTTATATCAGGTGAAGTAGGCAGACTCTGAAAAGACCTCGATTTCTGTTCAGGCTTAAACAAATATGAAACATACAGGTAATGCAAAGAGAAAATGAGAAAGACTGATAATCATGGACCTAATCATCAGCTCCTAAAAAGAGATTAGAGTATGAACTTCAGTGAGAATGAGGTTATAAACACTGTCGACCACCAATTAACATTTGTATGACTTGTAAACATGCAATGTCATCATTTTATTATGAGAGCAAACTGACTTCAATAACTCCAAATGCACATACCACTACAGAGAGCTCCTCATGGGCCAGAAGCTGGACCAGACGAGGCACCAGGCCAGACCGCAGCACCACCTCGATCCTCTCGTTGGACCCATCAGTCAGATAGGACACAGCCCAGCAGGAGTCCGCCAGAATGTCCTTGTCATTGTGGTACAGCAGGCGCACCAGGGCAGGAAGCAGCTCCTTAACGGCATCCAGGGGAGGCGCTGGGTTCTTGTTCCGACACAGATTGGAAAGCGTCCAGGTCAAGTTGTGCAGGTAGCCAGTCTGGTACAGAGGATTTAATAACCGAGTGTTATTTTTAGAACAACCTGTCACAACATGACAGTTGACAAAGTGACATCTAGTATTCTTCAAAGACACTAAGTGTGAGTACCTCGATATCTGGCATTTCCACATTTTGTGAATCTAAAGTTTCAGTCGACTGCTTAGAAGTTGTACAGCTAAATTTAATTGCTGATTCAAACTTTTATACAACAATAAAGAGCATCTCGTGTCCACCTTTAGAGGTATTTGTCATTAAATGCACAACAAAAATGCTTGATTATTATGAATGGGCTTTTCTTGTCTTTAATCATCTTATATAGCCATGAGGAAAATACTAACAAGAATTTTTTTCAAAATATAAAATGTTTTAAACTTTATAGAAAACAACTATTACAACATTGTAAAGAAATCTAAAGGAAAAACTGCTATTTTAGGTCAAGTGCACACAACACAAGTCACCGTGCCTTGCAAAAGAATAGCAGCACAACACCGGTTGATGAAAACTTACAGAAAATGCTAACAGGTCCCCGGTGCTCAGTAAGCCCAGAAGTGGCTGGAGGCCACCGTGACCGATTACTAGATCTCTGTAATAGGATCCATCGCCTACATTTAGGGAATGAGAAGAAAAACAAAAAAAAAAGACATTTACTGTTAACTCTCTCAAGAATAACGGGAAAGAGTACAGTTTTACTAAATTAAAACCAGTGTAGATTGTTTCAATGAAAGATTCAGAACATATCTGACAATTTCAAAGGCACAATGTAATTCGCCAACAGTACCTGCAATGTTACCCAGGGCCCAGATCGCCTGCTCGCTGATGTGCTGGTGTGGTGATGCGATCAGGTGGATGAAGGCTGGTATGGCCCCGCCTTCCACAACAGCAGCGGTCTGCTCGGAGGTTCCTGAGGCGATGTTAGTCAGCGCCCAGGCTGCCTCAAACTGCAGGGGTGGGCATGCAGACAATGCCAGGAAGTTAACAAATTTGGGGATGAGGCCAGCGGCGATGATGCCGCTGATAGGCGGATTCCCCTCTTTGGACAGGAGCTTTCTGTATGTCAGGGAAACAAAATAATTCCATAAAGTAGCGGAAAAAGCAGTGCAGCCATGTAAAGATTTGCTGTGTCAAATACTAAATCAGCCATAATATTGTGTTTAATAGATCTGGGAGCAGAAAACAGTTCTTCACAGTAAAAATGGACAAATAACCAATTATTCAAATGTGCTCATGCCCTTAAAACAAATTGAATAAGATGTGAAAGAGGCTAGTTTCCTACATTAAACACAAAATCCAAAACTACAACAAAGGACAGGGGAAAAAAAAACATTATATTGAGATGTTTTGACCTTTTTAAATTAAGTATTTTGAAACGCATGTTTTTTACCTGGCCGCTTGTGTTGCCTGCAGCTGAAATTCACGATTTTCGGAGCTTAAAAAGCCGACGATCATTTCAACAGTCCATTGGTGAGGAGACTGTGGATGCAGAAATAGGAAAAGATTACCTCTCAGGAAGCTCAGTATAACCAGTGGTTTAAAAAATAACAACCCTAAACTGACATGCAATGAAACATTAGTCAGCGGATCATGTTCAATAAAGTATAATAGATTACTGAATTAATTGCATATCATTTAAAGCCAAAATAACAGTTAGAAAAACATCACTGATGATAAGGCAGTTAAATTTGGGTGTGTTCTGCACTATATCACTCAGATGTTTGAGATAGAGATGGAGCGGTCTGACTTAAAGCAGGTGCAGATGAGGACACACACAGTAAATAAATAATATAACTTAACATCACTTTGTAGGGTGTTGTCAATCAACATTTAAACGAGTATGAAAGCCACGATCCATTGATTGAAAAAAATATAGGCAGTTTAACAAACCCACAAATTATTACTATGTTTGATGGGCTTTTTTCCTAGGGAAAGTTTCATGATGTATCTTTTGAATTTGAGGCTGATTTCACAAACTGAACTCCAGTATATTTAGAACATTTAAATGAGATTTTTAAAAAATCATGTGGAACTTGCAGTAGAAAAGACCAAATGGGTTGTAGTGAGATATCCAATTTACTGCGAGTTTGCACATCAACTGTATATTTTTACACACCTTTTAAACTGTTTTTAGGAGCTCCCACGATTTTCCCTGACCTTTGACCAGTGCATTAAGTGTAAGCTGACCTACATTCACATCTCTCCTGAGTGTGGTGTGGAAGCTGCAGTAGCAGCCGTTGAAATGTGAATTCTAATGTCAGTCACTAGGAAAAACACAATGCAACTAATTGTGTTGCCACTTTGTATCCGTCGGCGGAGGCCCGAGCCGCGGCTACCTCTGCATCGTTGTCCGGCTCCTGCAGAGGGAAGCTCGGATCCTCCAGGGGGCTTTGCACGTTCCTCTTCTTCAGGATCTGATCGTCTTTCTTTGCTTTTCGCAGCTCCACGTTGACTTCCGCTCTCCTGCGTCTGAGCGCCTGAAAAAATGTCAACACGAATAGGAATACCAGAGGACAGGCGTTAAGCTCCATTCACCTTCGCAGTCCTTCCATTCAGTAATGACTCCCGGTTGCGTTGCTTACGTTGGCATCTTTGCTGTTGTTTTTGAACCGGCTGAGTCGAGCTCCGCTGTCGCCGCAAGATGACATTCCTGACCGTTGAACAGGGCGATCGAGTCGCTGGACGCTTCAGACACTCCCTGCAAACGCCGACGGTGAATTATTAACCTTCGATGAAAACACTCGGCTTCTGGAGAGAGCTAGTCCTTCTTAAGCAGGCGGTGATCTAACGGCATTGCCGTGAGCCAAGCCGGGTTATCTAACACCATGTGGCCCTTCACTCACGGAGTCTCCCCGTCTCGTGAAACCAACACCGTGAACCCGCTCAGAACTCACGGAAACAAACGCTCATATGTTCATGATGTAGATAGAAATGCAAAAGGAGTAGTTAAAATCTGAAAAATCCTTTTAAAAACAGACATTTGACAGCAGATTGCATGCAACGTGCTTACCTTCAAGATTCCTTGTTGTTTTTTGTTGTTTTTTGCCTCCAACAAAAGTGGTGACGTCATTATATACCACCCTGTCCAGTCTCCCTTCTGATTGGTCGACTGGATGACAAACCTTGCCCATTTAACCACAGTTAATCAAACGAAAGACGCCTCATTCCGTGCTGGGGAGGGATCCAGTGTCGCTGCCATATTGGATGGGGCATCTCACTCTCCGGTAGAGCCAGAGTCAACGTGAGTTAACACGCATAACGCAGCAACTTTGTACGTTCTCAAAAACTTAAAGGAAAGCTGAAGAGTGGATCATTCTCAGACTTTCCCTCAAAGTGTACTTCAGCCCAATGATGTATTTATATTTGATGTGTCCCATACAGCTGTAAGTGTCATGACTCTGCTCAGATTAAAATCTCTCCCTAGTTTCTGCAACTCTTTTTACGTATTTAAAGTTCTTACATGTCATAAATAAATAAATATGTTAACTTCCGCTTCACTGATACACACGTTGTGGACGGTGAGCCAGCACTATGAATTGGCCAAAAAAAAAAAAAAACAACAAACCTAGAAAAGATCTCCGCGAGTGCAGACCTCCGCCAAACGCGTTTTCAATGTTAAAATTCCCTAAATATAAAATGCCGCCATATCGTTAATCTGAATCGGATCCAGACGAAATTTGGCACAATTCAGAGCAATGACCCTCCGAATAATATACATGTCAAATTTCAAGAGAGTCAAAACATAACTCTACGAGTTATGATTTTTGAAACTTGTTAATGGGGTTTCCAATGTTAACTTCCAGAATTTTTCCTGACATTATTCTGGATCCGATCTGGATGAAATTTTGCACCCTACCAGATATGACCATCTTACAGATCACTGAATTTTTACAAGTCAATCAGATATGATATCCAAGAGGTATGATTTTTTTAAAAAAACAGATAAATAAAGGGGAAAAACACGATCTTTAACTTTATTTTGTATCCAGATGGTTATCCGGATCACTCTCAAAATGTAATGGAATCTAAGTAGGGGCAAGACACATCTTCTGAATTTGTTTTAGGAAGATCCAGGCGTTTTTGCGTAATCCTGCTTAACAATCAGACAGACAGACAAAACCCCTGCAAAAACATAACCTCTGTGACCGGCTACGCCTTCATCAGCAGAATTAAATGCACTATAGGTGCAGGGTACCCCATCCAAGATGGCGTCGCGCTGCGACGTCAGCTCCAGTAGGAAACGCATTTCTATGGATCAAACAACACGGCCGTTGTCAGAGGCAAGGCAATTGCCCGGAAGTATCGCGAGAATGTGAGGCCACATCTCCGCGCACCGGATAGTTAGCGTGAGAGTCAAACGCTGGCGAAAAAAAAAAAAAAAAAAAAGATTATCCACAGAATCGTGTTTAGAAAGCTCTGTGTCGCATGAGAGCCTCAGAAGACATCATATTCAGGAATTCAGTACGTCGCTTTGATTGTATAAAAAATGTTTCTCGGAATGTCTACGTAATGACCCAGTGGCCTAATGGATAAGGCATCAGCCTCCGGAGCTGGGGATTGTGGGTTCGAGTCCCATCTGGGTCGCATTTAGCTTCCTTTTCAAGGTGTAGAAATAATTCCAGAGTGAAATGATTTATTATGTTTCCAGGCCATCACGCTGCAGTAGGTACAGCGAAGGCAAATCAGAGAAAAACCTCAACAGCTCTTATATAAAAAAAAATTTCCGGTGTGGGAATTTGCCTTTTGACCCCATTCAAGAATGTACATCATCTCGATTAACAGTCATCATTTCATGACCTCAACCTCAACAGTCGCTGTAATCTAAAGGTAAATAATCAACGAGTCACTGTTTTTGACTTTATATGTCCATGATTTGGTGGCTTTACTTGTCTACGACATGTTTTCATATGAAAACTATGTAGTTTAAAAAAGACGAAAGATGATCAGTCAAAACCTGAGCCAGATCTTTTTTATATATATAATTGAAGCAGAAAGTGCAGTAACAGTAGCATTTTTAAAACCAATACAGGCTACATAAAAAAGGCTTCTGTTCTATTCTATTCTATTCTATTCTATTCTATTCTATTCTATTCTATTCTAGTACTCTGGTGCGGTCAGACACTCGATAGTGCATTCTTTGTTGATAGATTTAAAGTTTAGAAACGTTATTGTCTGTTCTTTAGTAAAAACAGAATTGTAGTTTATGTTTCTTTCATATGTATTTTACACGAAGGTACAAAAGATGAAACTGCATCGCTTTGCTGTTACTCTTTCTTAAGTGCCAAATATGAATAATAACGTAATTATGAAATCTTAATTTACAAACGCAGATTTCACTTCTTCGGCTGTCAAGTTGCTATACCCGACTACAGCCAACAGGTGGCAGTGAAGACTAGTTTTTAAAGAGCGTGTGCGATCGAGAAATCCTCATCAACAATTTTTTCTAATGATCCCTTCGAAATGAAGCGTATCTTATATTGTTTATTATCCTGGTTCCTCCACAAAAGACGCACAAGATCAGAACACATCGAAGATTGTTTTTAAATTCTTTCTTTAATTATATTTTGATAAATTTAAACATTGTATACAATGGAAAATATCTTCTTGATTATAAGTAGACTTTTTGGCTTTAACTTTGTTTCAGTGCGTGAATGAAAGAAGTGTCACAACAAATGTGTTTGTTTCTGTGTTTGGGACGTCCCACCGCCTCGTTCTCCATCCCATCCCATCTCCTTTTCCTGAGTGGTCCTATAAAAATCCCAGGAATCCCCACCCTGCAGCAGAGTCTGCAGTGAGCACACAGAGAGCATCCAGGATGACAGGGATTACTCTGATCCTTTTGTTTCTGATCGTCCCTCTTTTCAACACAGAGGAGCATGTTGTTAATGGTAGGTGGCAGCATATTTCTTAAATATCACTCAGATTACTGAGAGTTTACCCTGAGTGCTGATATTGAAGTAAGTATTTTTATTGAATGTAAAGTGTCACTTTCAACCTTTCTTTAAACCTTGGGTTATCTTGATGTTTACTTTTTGATTCTATGGTGTGGAGATATTTGAATGCAATCAAGGTGATATTATTTGCGTCAAGATATTTGCATTTAAAGTAAAATCTGCAAACACAGCTGCAAAAACAAGGAAAACATTTTTTTATTGTAATTTATTGTGTGTGCTTACAAAAGGAGAAGATGTCCCATATCAATGGAATAGCAGACAAGATTATTTATCATGATTGTGATCACTACGATTGAAAAAAACAAAAACAAATCTTTATCAGTTTTTAACTGCAAAAGTATAACTGGTACAAACTAAGTTTTAGTGATTGAATAATTATTGCACATCTTGTGTGTGTGTGTGTGTGTGTGTGTGTGTGTGTGTGTGTGTGTGTGTGTGTGTGTGTAACAATGAATTCAATGTAATTTTTGGAAACTGTAAAGGTTTTCAAAAAGGCAAAGTTTTCAAAAAAGTAGATAAAAAAAAAAAAAGCCAAACATTTAATAAGTCGATCACAAGTTACAGGTTTTAAGAAAGATTTGGTGTCTTGTTACAGCACATTGTTGGAAATTTAAATAAACACTTTAATCAGATGACAGAGCTGAAATACTGTCTTTCTCCACCTTATTCTCAAGAGCTGTACACACTCATAGAAAAGGGCCAGAGCAGCTTCGTGGATCCGGCTCAGAGCAACCAGAGCAGGCTGGTGCTCAAGGAGCCCTCGCTGCCCATCAATGAACTCCTGGAGAAAAGCACCAAAAGTGGCGAGTCCAAATTCACCCTCCACCCTCTGCCAGCCGCCGGGTGGCCCAAGCACAGTGATCTGGGCCCCATCCCTCGCCAGCACATCCCCCACAACAAGAGCAAAAAGGGCCCCAAGAGCGACCGCCTGGTGGAGCACAACAGTGAGAAATCCCGGGAGGTCGTGGGTCTGCTTCCTAAAACACCACTGACAGGAGTCGCAGGCACCACCGCCACCGCCACCAACCGCACGGCACAGAAAACAAACCAGGAGAGCCAGTCCAACATCGGTCCTCCTCAGCAGACCGAGCCTGAGGACAGACACCCCAACTCCAGGCCGAGGGCTCCTCCCCACACCTACATCCCGGCTCAGGTTCACCAAACACCCGTCTCCCCACGCAAAGAGCCCCCCGTCCGTCGGTTGGACCCGGAGGAGAACCGTCCCGGCAAGGCGAGCCTCTACCAGTCTGGCATCAGCGCAGCAACCAGGAACAACAGCCGCCCGCCGGTCACCTTCAACCGGCGCTCCTCCAGCCTGCTCTACCAGTTTGACATCCTGAGGCGAGGTAAGGGAGGATCTGTTGTTCCCTGACCTCAGAATCTGACCCGCATGTTATCACAGGATCTTTGAGTGTAACTCTCCCTCTGGGATTATGCGTTTCAAATTATGACCATTATATAAGAGTTAAGTCTGCTGGAACTATCTTGGATGCTTTGATCCAACTGTATTTATTACCAGTAATCTTCTGTGCACTCTGACGTTTAAAGTACTTTATCACATCCCCCACAAAACGCAAAAACACAACAACAACATGAAAGCAAAGTTTTTGTATTATTTACAGATTTGCTATATTTGGTAGTACATTTTATTTCATACAAAGTGTGTCTCTTTTTCCCCTTTAAAGTTAGTTTTACCAAATTGCACAAATCTGTAGAGCTTGTTCGTCCTGGTTTTGACATGCCTAAAGTTGTTATCACATAACTTTGATATCCTGCACGTCAACCCTAATTTATTACACCCATTAAATACAGTAGAAAGCATACATCTCTCACTGTTTAGGAATGCTTACTAACGCACAGTTCAGGGACAGAGCTGTATCAGAGTTATTGCTCCTAACCTTTATTTAAATTATTTTCGATATCCACCCAAGTAAGGCACAGCGGTCCGGTCTAACAATAGACAAACAGCAGAGTGCATTGTGGCCCGGATCTTAAAGTGGTCATATTATCCAGCTTTTCAAAACTTTCACATTGTCCAAAAACATTTTATACAAAGTTTATTGCTTTTCCTTGATTTTCAGCCATTTGAATATTAGATCATACGAGTTGCATTGAGAATCTGCTGTGTCTGTGTGAGCTGGACTGGCTCCGCCCACACATGCCAATCTTGGTAAGAGGAGGAAGTGCTTCCTCTTGTGGTGCCATGTACCAGAAGAGAGCTGGCTAATTGTGGGAGGAGTCAAAGGGAGGGCCTACCTTGATTGGGATTGGCTAAACCCCAGATGACACAATATAGGGTTTGAAATCTGATTGGCTCGTTGGAGTAAAACACTTTTTAAAAACTGAAACAAGCCAGGGGGAAAGAGGACAGACTTTCAACAATTCTGGGGTGTCATTCCAGGTATGTGTATATTACTGTTAGAAAACATTAGAAAGTGAATTTTGCACAATATGGCCCCCCTTTAAAAGAGAAACTCACGTGGATGATTTAGTGTCACCAATTAAATTGAACACAACATGCCTTTGTGTTGTGAGAGGACGTTTTCATGTCACCATGAAGCGACAAACCCATAGGCAGAGCATTTCATCTCAAAACAGTGAGGCCCAGGCCTTTATTCTCTGTACGGTGAACATCAGAGCTTCACTGTTTCTTTCCTCTGCTGGCGAACCAATTACAGCCTTTTTCTTCATTCCTGTGTTTCAGCAGAGACAATTACTTTCACACAAAGTAACTGTGATACTTAAGTGAATTTATAATTTCCCAGCATGATCACACACATCCCATCTCCTCTACACACTGAGACATGCGTTTTTAATGGTGCAGGAATGAGTCATTCTCCTTCTTTCCTCCCCGTGTCATTCATCTCACCGTTGCGCTCGTCTTCCTCCGCACAGAGTCCGACCTGACGCACGACGCCTTCTGCATGAGCGAGTGCAGGAAGGAGAAGGAGGAGAAGGAGCATTACTGCTACAGCGAGTTTGGTATG
Organism: Parablennius parvicornis; assembly: GCA_900302745.1. Taxonomy (NCBI): domain Eukaryota; kingdom Metazoa; phylum Chordata; class Actinopteri; order Blenniiformes; family Blenniidae; genus Parablennius; species Parablennius parvicornis. The sequence goes on along the minus strand of OMNM01055211.1, from coordinate 9,585 downwards.
TGGCCACAGTGAGAGATTCTACTAAACATTAGTAATATGTCAATGTAAACTCTTTTTTTTCTTTCAGTTTTGGCTTCAGTGTGGCTGATTGGTCACTTTTAATGTGCTTTATGAAGGGGTTGAAGATGAAGAGTCAATAAGTGCCAATACTTACTGCCACTACAGTATTTATAGTTCAAGATTCTCAATGTCTTATATCAGCATGTATCGTTGAGATATTTTATATTTAACAACTGACTTGGTTAAAGGTATTCATTATTGTGTTTTCTCAACATCAATTGATTTAACTGCACTTAATGACATTAAACAAATTTGTGTCTGTTGGGTTCTTTCATGCAAAACACATAACTAGCCGAAAAAACCCAGACTTCAACTTCTGAAATAGCTGAGAAATTGTGTACTTTTGCTGCATCAGTAAACATGAAGATTTGAGCCAATGTTCTCACTGCTGTGGCGTAAACAAGAATTATGAGACCAAAAGCCGATGCCTGGAGGAGCAGGGTCTCATTTCAGGAAACGTAAAGAGGATGGATTTCCCTCTCGTGTATGTATCATAAACACAGGAAGCAACAGCCAGCGATCTGTTCAAAGTGCACAAACCCCGTGAATCTACAATGTTTTCATTTTTACACTTCCTCTCAGATTAAACAAACAAGATGTGACATATTCTTCTGAGGCTTGGAGGGGCTGGTAGGTGGAGTTCAGGCAGAGCCGGATGAGACGAGTTGCTTAAATATGTGGAATAACAAATTAAAGTCGTATATTTTCTAATATTTTGTGTTTTTCTGTCTTGAAACAGCCGTCAACGGGATCGTCCACGACATCGATGTGGTGCGTAAAGGGATCCGGCTCATCACGCTGATGGTCGGCAGCGACGGCTTCTACAAGATGAGCCGTCTGTACGTCACCCCGGACAGCTTCTTTTTCAAAGTTCGCCTTCTGGTCCTGGACACATACAAGTGCAGCAAACCCTGCCCTGATATCAAACTGGGTGAGTGTTGCAGCACAACAACCAAACTCAAACACACAACAATCTGGATCCATACTGGCTGGAAAAGATTGAATAAAACTTATATTATAAAAGCACTGTTGATTGGTGTTCCGGAGAGTCAAACTTTTCAGAAAAATTGACAGGGAAGTTTATTTCTGGAGTCTTTAAGATGCTTTTTTCTAGATATAAGTTAATCAAACTTATAGATTTGGGATTAGAATAATTTAAGGGATTTGTGAAGTTGGATAAGTGATTACGTGAAGTCCTCTGGAAGGTATTTCTTAAACGTGGTTGGAACCTTTATTGAACCATGTTGCTCTCAGTCAGGGCAGACAGACACATCTACTGAAGTTCTGACAGATTACAAAAGGACCAACCCAAAGAGGTAATCCAAACTTCAACACAAGAGATCAAAACCTGGAGAACACTACCAGCCTACGTTCTGAGCACATGAACTGATTGAGGATACAGACTGTATGTATACAAACAGAGAGTGAGGAGCAGATCAGGCCCAGGGTGAAACACATGAAGGGTGGAGAGAGGTGGCACCTGCAGACTGACACTAGAACTCAGATATGAGCCACAATATAAAACACACATCAAACAAATGCTGAAGACACAATACAGAAAATAAACTTCCTCATGTTTCTATTATTATTGTTGCTCTGCACTGTTGGGATACATAAACAATTAATATTCATATAGTCCACAACTCCTCATTATTATAAACTGATTAATCTCCATTACACTCAGCCTAAATTATTATTGTTAAAAAAAAAAAAAAAATAT
>OMNM01055206.1:0-11480 GCA_900302745.1 Parablennius parvicornis | reverse complement strand
GGCACCTACACCTGCAAAGCGACAAATAATATAACTGGGCAATCAGCAACTGCTGAGCAACAACTGTCTGTGACAGTTACCTCAGGTAATTGTTAATATTGTTGATATTGTTGATTGTATTTTAGTGACATTCAAAGAATGGTTTAGTTGTTGTGGCACTGACAAAAGGTCAAGTTTAATGTAAAACTTTTGCTCCAACTGATGGATGCAAAAGTAAATCATAGTGGAAGCTACAGTTGTCGGGCCTTCAACAATGAAACTCTGAGATATCAAACATCTGAACCTTTAGTCGTCAGTATTCTTGATGAGAATAATCAATGATTTAATCTACAGATTATGGTGAGGAATATAAGTTTGATTTAATGAGGACACAGTGATACTAAGTGATTGTGACACTGACATAAGTTAATATTTACACCTTTTGTTGAGAGACAAACCTGTGAGCTGTTACAGTAAAAATTCAAGGTGTCATTCTGAATTATTGAGGCTGATTGATTGATGCACTACTACACATCAACTTTAATGACTACATAAATCAGACGTGTCAAACTTAGTCTAGCTGCGAGTAAAAATTTCCAAAATTGTAAATAATAATACAGTATCTTTAAAACTCACTTTCTCATTGGATCCATAAGAGGTTCTGAGGCGATTATCTCTCATTTACTCTTTGGTTCTGCTGTCCTACAATGTAACATGTTGTTGGAAACAGGTTGCTCAACATGTCCAATGTACATCACTTCTTTTTTGGACCCCACACATAAAACATTTCTTTATCTTTATTTGCCTGGTTTTATGTTAATTTCTTAATCAGGTGTTCTATTACACTAAATGGGTTTAGAGATGTTTTGACAAAACATAGATGGATTTATATCAATATCAAATGTTTGATTGTTACATTGCAATGTTATTTTTGCATAACTTTAAGTCTTACACCAGGAATACCTATTTTAATGTGATTTTCATGAACGTATCGTTGTTAGTTTGGAAAGATTGGAAGAAATGAGGCAACATAGAAGGTGGTAGACCTGATATATTACATTATTCTTTCGTCTTAATTGTGGCTTCTCCTTTCAATAAATCAATTTGAAAACACTGTATGTATTTTTTATATTTTTTTTTTCAGTGTTTTCAGATAAATCATCAGGGTGTGATGCTGGTTGCATTGCCGGGATAGTAATTGCCTGTATCGTCCTTGTTGCTGCACTTGTGGTTGGAGGATACTTCATCTATCGGAGAAAGTAAGTAACATTTTCTTGGGAGGGTTCACCTGTAAAAACTCAGCTAACACCTAAGTTGAAGTTCATTCATGACATTGTGTTTTATTGAATATTCAAGTACTTTTTCCAGCTACAACTCACAGTCTAGAACTACTTGAGGATTCAGGTATATTTGGTTGTATGACCACTTTGTTTTATATCCAATATTTAGAGGAAATGTCGAAGCAAAACCAAATGTTGTTGATGAACGTGAGTATGACCATTTAAAATATATTTGTGATGCAAAGTTAAACATTGATGTATATGTTAAAAATGTTGCTGCTTTTATTTATTTAGAACAAGAACATCATTATGAAAACATTTCAGCAATATATGATAAAGTTTTATGAACTCAACTTCCATCCATTCAGGTACATTCTAATTTATTTCTAATGCTTTATACAACTTATAATATGTTATATATAGCATATTTATATTACATGTAACACCAGCTCCTTATATTATTTCTAATTTTGCAGATGATCCAAGACTGTGCAACCAGCCATGAGAAGACTTCAGTGATGTTATTTTCTTGGTACTGCTCTTGCCTGGTTTAGGCAAGCAGAACCATGTGGGTTAGCCTTGCTGGCTCTGAATCCTCCTATGCTCCTTTCACATATTGGGCTCCACAGGATTCAAGTTTAGGGCCCCTGATTTTTCCCCTGTACATATTGCCACTGAGTTCTGTGCTAAGGAGGGACGTCATCTTTATTCATTGTCATGCAGACGACAGCCAGATTTAAGGATTGCTTCTCACCGTTTCCTGTCTTGCCTCTTCTCAATGATGGTAAAGCCAGAATGGATTTTAACTATCCAAGTTTTAATGAGAGAAAAGGTGATGGTGTTTGGGCTCAGTAGTTCCTGTGGATTCATTTTAAAATTATTTTATTTGTTTATAAATCCCTGAATGATCTTGCCCCACCGTACCTGTGAGTTAATTCACCCTTACATCCCTGTTCGGAGCCTCAGGTCAGCTGATCAGCTGTTTCTGGAGGTACCATAGTCTAAACAGAAGCTCAGAGATGACAGAGCTTTTTCTGTTGTGGCCCTTCTGTTGTGGAATGAGCGACCAAAACCTCTTCAGTCAAACTTCTTAACTGTCCACTTTTAAAATCAATCTGAAGACCTACTTCTACTCACTGGATTTTAACCATGTGTGAGACTCTGCACCTGTTTTTATTATAGTCATTTAAAAAAAAATTGGTTTCTGTATTTTATTGCTTACTATTTTTAGATTTAGATTGTCTGTTTACATAAAGCACTTTAATTTCAGCGGCAGTTGTTTTAAATTACTCTATAAATAAAGTTGACTTGACTCTTGAACGGATCAATTTGTCATGATTATGTAACACATATTGTTTATGTGATGCCATCCTATTATTCTTGAAAGAAATGTCTATGCACTTCTCCCAGTTTTTTTAAAATTATGTTTTGATATTGTACAGTTTTTGCACATTCAACATTTAATGTGCAAAAATGCACATTAAATGCTGAATTTTTTGCAGAATTAAGGACATAACAGCATTTTTTTCCCTCAAAATTCTGAATTATTGACCGTTTTAATTACATTATTTTCATTTGCGTTTATATTTACACAACTGCTTCTTTAAAGATTGTTATTCAGTCTCACTCCTAATTGAAATTACATTTCACAGCAATGGTCAGTTGTTTATAGCAGGGGAGTGCTGTTAAAGAGTTTTGCTTCCTGACAATCTGATGGATGAGGCTGAGGGATGAGGGATGAAGAACCTTCTGGCCCGTAGACTCTGGAACCTTCTAGATCGAAGAAGACTGAATGGGTTGGGATGAGTGGTGGGTGGGGTATCTGGCCATGGTGCCACATACACTACTGAATCTTCTTCACCTCCCATGTTAAATTGACACTGGAGTAGTTCTTCTTCATATTTATCTCTGAGCCACTACTGGCCTCAAACAACCACAAATATTTACTTATTTCATCTTTAAAAAAAATATTACTTAGTTCATATCATACCAACGACTGATATTTTCAGCAATTTTGTAATTGTGTTTGTTAGCTGCATGTATATACAGTGGGTTTTCTGTTGTCAGTTTTATTATAATGCAGTATTGCTGAAAGAAATATTACATTTCTTCAGAGCACACAATTTTATTTTAACATACTGAATTTGCTATTTAAAATTATGTGTAGTTTTATTTAAAACTTTCCTGATCATGTGCTGTTAATGATATTCTAATGTCATGTAATGACTATTGCAACAACACAAAACAAACCTGTCTCACGACGGTCTTAACCCGGCTCACAAGTGATTAAAAACACATTTGTATTAGTCTAACAGGATCTTAAACTTTTTATTATCATCCGCTTAGATTATAAAACCTCTTGTGAATGATGAATATATAATAGTGGTTTCTTGACATGAATTTACTGTCTGGTCAATTCAACAGGGGAAGAGTTCGTGTAGCAGCAAGAAACCCCACTGACACATTGACTCTGGGAATTTTGCTGTTTATTGTGCAAAAAGTCCTGTGTGCCACAATGTCATCTTGCACTATTCAATTTGTAAACTCTGTTCAATTCAAACTGTGTTTCAGGTTTAACTGAAGGAGCAGGTGTTTTACCAGATAGTCCTCTGGATGCAGCAATAGGAGGCTCAGTGTTATTCACAACTACAAAGACTCCACCAGAAACTGTGTTTACATTTGTGACATGGAACTTTGGGTCAAAGACTATAGAAGTATCAACTCTTGCTGGATAGATGATTGTGACAGAGTATCAAGGCAGGGCCAGAATCTTCCGTTCTACTGGATCTCTGGAGCTCAGTAGTCTGTCTGCTGCTGATAGTGAGGAATACGGAGTCAGCATTTTCCCTGCAACAGGTGCAACTGAGTATGGAACCATCACACTGAGAGTACATGGTGAACAAGTTGTAACCACAATGGTAAACATAGGCATAAATGTTTTTCTGTCATTAAAAAAATAAATAAATAAAATTATGAAGAAAAAAGCTTGTCTTAAAATGACTGAAAAATGGAAAGCGTGATGCTCTTTATTATGTATTATATTCAATTACTAATATTCTAACAGCTAATATGAGATACAACCTTATATATGCACATGCGAAGTGACAAAAAAAATCCAACTCAGCTAAGCAAGATAAATATGTGAACAAAAACTTTTGTCTTTTTCTTTTTCCCTGACCTGCTTTTATCATATTTTTTAATGATGAGAGTTTTAAAGTACCTCTTATTTTTTATTTCCAATTAAATACAATGCCTGTTGTTGTGTAATGCAGCTTGTCTGAAATAAGTATACCTGAGATTGGCCATTTTATTTGCAGCAGCACAACTGTAAGTCCAGTAAAAGAGCCTGATAGTATAACACAACAGCACTCCGTCATTTTTGACTATTACAAAAATTACAATATCAAATTTAAAGTCAATCCCTGTGGAGAAAATCAAGGCACACACAGGTAAAACAGGCAAACGCCATTCGTTTTAAGGCCAGAGTGCTTCACTCTACGGCCCAACTCCATAACACACCTCAGAATTGTTAAATATAGTTACAATGATTCATAGTTATATAGACAGTGCTGATTAAACTTATATATGTTCTACGAGCCACTGTTACTCGTGTTTGTTGATAATCTGACTAATTAACATACAAAACGTTTTATAGGTGTAAAAATGTCATGCCTTTTGTAAAATTAGCATATTTCGCTAATATTTTTGTTTCTCCTTTTTTTTTTTTTTTTTTTTTTTTTTTTACTGTCAAGGCCTTCTGTGTGTTCATTTATATTTTCTGGGTACATTTAACAGGGATATATTGATATTTTGTTATTGTACTGTATTTTATTCTGTGCTTGTGTAAGATGTATAATTTCTACAAATGAGACCAAATGTTTAAGCTTCTCATATTAACATAGAAGATGTTTTGGCCCTCAGCTTTTACAAAATATGTCTTAACTCAGTTTGTGCAACAAGACACCCGATGACAACATTTAACAATGAAAATCTCATAAATTCAGACAAGTCTTGAGTCTTTATTTAAACACAGTATCGATAAAACAAGTGGCATACTGCACATTGTTGGCATGTTTGGCAACCTTTGTTACAAATTCCACAGAATCGCTGCAGTGTAATGTGCCAACTAGTTTCCAGAAATTCGGTGAAACACCTAATCCAATAATGGCCTAAACTATGAAGCAAGAAATGTGTGCAATTGGTCAATATTAAACTTTTCAACAAATCTATTTACAAATAGATGACACACAATGGAGTTATTATTTAACAAATGTGAAATCAAAACATTTAAGGTACAAAGGGATTCAATGAAATGTCCTTTTCACTTTTAATTTTTGGAGCGAGAGTCCTGTAAAGAGTTAACGGATGCTAAAATTGATTCAGTGAATCTTGAAAAACCACAGTAAAAATCCAACAATAACACAAGTTTGCTAAACGTGGGTGTAAAAAGGCAAGATAGCTGAACTTTAAACCCAACATTGATTAATTTCACTGCATTCAAAGTCAGCAGTGATATTGTCATTGTAAACAATAGTTGATTTTATAGTTTGACTATCATTCAGTGTAGATTATTGATTCAAGTAGAAACTTTGAATAGATGTTTTAGTTGACAACAATAAATTGGATTAAAGTCAATTTATTGCAGCCAATATTGGTCAGCAACTGATTTATGGATTGTAATGTAATTTAAATAACATACCTCTTCTATATTCCACAGTTTAATTCTTCTTTTTGTTTCATGTTGTCTCCCATTAAGCCGCTTTGTTATTTTTTCCAACAGCTCCAGTCTCTAATGTAACAATAGATCCTAAAACTGTGAACCTGGTTGAGTTCAACGATTCTCTCAAGCTGCTCCTCCTCTGGATCCTCTCTGTCTTTCCTCTGGATTAAAGACGGCTCTGAGGTCACAGCCAGTGACAGAGTTCAGACCACTGATGGAGACAGAATGCTCACTATTGTCAACGTGACCCGTGATGATCAGGGGACGTACACGTATAAAATGTCCAATCCTGTCAGTAGTGCCACCAGCGATCCTGCAACTGTTACTGTCTACTGTAAGTTTGTAACGTAGTCAGTACTTTATCCCATACAATCTGCACTAACTTATCAATGAACTTTAACCTTCAAAAGAAGAATTAAGAACATACGTTTGTATTTATTTAATTGCATTATAATTTTTAGACTTTGCAAGAGCATCCTGGGGGCAAGATTAACTTCTCTTGCTCAGGGATAAGGGATAACCTAAAGTCTGTAAAGACTGACCCTGAAACTCAAAGATATCAAACATCTGAACCTTCAGCCGTCAATATTCTTAATGAGTCTAATCAATGATTTTATCAGTGGCGGCTGGTGATAAATTTTATTAGGTGAGGCTCTTCATTATTATTTGAATTTCAGACAATCTTTGCTTTATTTAAATGCAGTGCATTAATAAACCACATTACAAAATGTTGCCATTTTTAGATCAAGAGAGACCCCAGTGATAAAAAATGTACTGTTGAACAGCTAGTGAATAGAGAACACTTATTTGGATGACTCTTTTAATAGCGTACTTGTAAACACATACAAGCATATGCTTGATTAGTCTATTTTAGAAAATTAACATGTTTTGGGACTTGTTTACTTGAAATCACAGTCAGTCTGAGTTTAGGAAAAAGCAAAAGGCATAACAGGTATACTTTCAAACAACACATCAATCTTTTTTTCGAAGAATGTTAGAATGCTCTGAACGATGGATTAAAGATACAGGTTGCTGAACATGTTCCCTAAGTATGTTAATTGTTTTATGGCCCCGTGAATAAACCTTTACTTTACTTTACTTTTCAAATGCTTATATTATGTTTAGTGGTTTTAGAGATGCTTTGACAAAAATGTCGAACAAAACATAGATAGGTCAATATCAATATGAATTGTTTGATTAATATATTGTAATCTTATTTTTTTCATATTTTTGGAGCCTTACGCCAAAAATATTTATGTTAATATGATCTTCATGAACTCATCACTGTAAAATCGGAAGAAATAAGCAAGTTATCAAATATGTGCCAAGTCAATAGGGAAATACTGTTAAAACAACAGCATCTTAAAATATAAATACTGGCAACTCCAAAGACCATCCTGAGTATACCATTTAAATGTGGGCATGTAAGTTTTTCATTTGTTTTTCATTACAAATTATTTTCTCCAGAAGAACTTACTATCTGACAAAACAAACCACCTACAAATCTGCACATAAAAATAGTTTTGCATGGCAAGTTGATGGACATTGTGGTGCTAAATAGTCAGACAGCGGTTATTAGAGAAAAAAACGTTTTATCTTAAGTTAAAGGAGAAGTTTCCTCAAGGAGATCAAGTTCCTCTGACATTGAGACCTGAATCCATCAGCACCTGTGTGGGATTGAAGCAGTTTTCCATGTGAAACGTATGAGTTTATACGTAGCAACCTGCTATAGCAGAGGCAACAGTCCGGTTGATTAAAACCATTGTGAATAACAACCAAGCTTCATTTTGTTATCTATGAATCATATCTGATGGTAAAGTGGACTTTTTTTGAGCATCTGTAAAATATGATTTTTGGGGTTGGCCAGTGAAACCATCAAAATATGACTGGTCACCCCTGATACCACCTAATAATTTCAGAAATGTCATTAGTATGCTTAGCTTTAAGTTTCTGTATTGTTGTAGAGTTCTTTGAATAAAGTGGGTTTCTGTGATATATATATAGCAAAACATATTCAACAGAGACCGAAGTGTAACAAAAACAAATGTAACATCAAAATTTTAAGTTTCTCTTCAATATATTTCCATATAAAGAACTTCTGGTGTGACACGACAAGGAACACTGCAGTAAGACATATTTATAAGACAATTTCAACACTTTACATGCATATTTACTGTGCATATGTTAAATGTTCCTATTCATGTCAATCAATCATCACTTTACATTTTGAGGGTTTTATACAGCCCTGCAGTGGCTCCTCCAAACATGTTCATCAGTGATGACCTGTTCTTTAAATGAGGCATATTTAAACCACGTGTTTAACTGTATTGCACAGAGGCTTTGCAGAGAGAGCTTTGCAGCAGAAGGTGGCAGTATTGTACTACATTGAGTAAAAAAGTACTTCATAATTGCATTTGATAACAATACAGTCCAAGGTGCTGAAGTAATAATAAACTTTTTTTTTCGACGTAAAAAAGGCTTGACAGCCTCAGTCACCACATTGGCACATTGCAGAAAAATTATTGGCACTAATGGAGGTCCATGATATGCATATTATTTGAAATCAACTTTCATAGATGGAGCTCTCCGTCGCAGACAAGGATGCACGTCATTTTTGAGTGACAGAACAAATTCCCTTCCCAAAGCATGCAGGTATGGCTGCTGTACCACCTTTACAACAGAAACCCCTATCTTTTTCCTGAGTTATGATGAAAATTGGGTGTTTCAAGAATGCAGTGTTTTAAAAATGCATTGCCATCTTATTACAAGTCAACCTTTTATTTTTATTTTTATTTCTGTGCACAGCTTAAGTGTCAAAGCAAACCATAATAGAGGGCAAAGCTCAGCTGACTCTCACCTGTGATGCTGATGGCTTTCCATCTCGCAGGGTGTGAATGAAATACAGCAAAGCTCTGGTATCTGGTGGCAGGTTTATCTTATACCATAACAACAGAGTGTTGGACAGAATTGACACTGGAGCCTTTCTCTGTATTGTCAGCAATGATATCCATTTCAAAACGAGCAAATGCAAAGTTAAAGTCTATTGTAAGTTCTCCAAAAGGATTTCCTAAGAGTTACTGAAGCAACAACCCAGCTAAACATCCATGCAGGACCTGATAGAGGCAGAACTGGAGACAGTGTCACTCTCAAATGTTATGCTGATTCTTCTGCAAAAGTGAAATACATCTGGGAGCACAAGAAAATGTTCGGCCTTCCGGCTACACCGATGAGCTGGAGGAGAAGCACCAGGGTAAATACATCTGCACTGCATCTAATGATATCACTGTCTGCAAGCCTCTGTTGTCCACTGCCTCCCTGGTGAACGAACTCTGTCTCTTGTGAACAGAAATTGGACAGCAATGTTTTCTCTTCTGATCCAGACGCCTTCACTCCCATTAAAAGCTTACGTGCATTGCTGATTTGCACTGTTCTGACCTCATTTGGTCTAGAACTAGTCTCATGTCGGTCTGGAGGCTGCAGTCATAAGACTAAAACAAACTCATTGAGATCTATAACCCTGTTGATTTTACAGCTCTGTGTGTCCTCTTAGTTGGAGTCTATACATCGATAGTAGAGCAGACTTATGAGGATAATATGGACAAACCTGCTCACCAGAAGTGGGGAGAAGCAAGTTTACACGCTTTTGAAATAAAAAAAAAAAACAAAACAAAACAATTTCATGAGTAGAATCTAAAGACACGTTTGATTCAAATGGATTACATTTTTCAAATGCATTTCTTAATATTCTTATCGTCTCTTTGTTCTCTCATTAAAATGTGTAGCTGTGAGTATTAAAGTCCCCGTGACAAGGTTTACTTAAAGATGCAAACGACATCTCAGATATACTTCAGCTACTTGTCACAAATCTGAGCTGGAACAAATCAGCAGGAACATCGAAGCAGAAAACTTTCTCTTTATTCACTCCACCACTCAATAATGAATAAAACTGTAATGAAAATAGAATAAAATGGTGAAAAGGGTGAGCTGCTGGAGATAAATGCCAACTACAGAGAGCAGGGTATAAGATGCAGTTAAGACAAGTTTGTTTAAATTTTCAGATTCAACTTCCAGTAAAGTTCAATATTTTATTTCTCTAAAAAGCACATTTCTTTTTGTCACCTTTTGTTCAACTGCACGGGTATTCAGAAAGGTATTTGTTAAATGTTGACTGTCTGTCAAAAGCCTTCATTTCTTCATGAAGCAACAGATTGGAGTTGTTGCAGGATACAGTGAAACAGCTTGAATCATAATTACTGTAACCATCCAGGTTTTTCCTCTAAATTACTTTTCATTGTCTGTATTGTTTCCTGATTGTTGCGTGTTAAGCTGGTACCAAGTAAATAATGACTGTGTTAAGTAAAACTGTGCAGTTCTGCATTTGAATGACATACTGTAGTTATCCATGGTAATCCTCTCACGCACAGCCAGCGTGAACATGCTGCTTTTCCCAAGTAACTGTTTAATATGTGTGACTGTACTGTTTATGTCTTGTCTGTCCCAGATGGCCCAGAAAATATTCTTTTGAAGTTGTCTCCCTCACAACAATACTTTGAAAAGGGATCAAACATGAGCATGGTGTGCTCAGCTGTCTCCAGGCCAGCTGCTTTGTTTCGGTAGTTTCTGAATGGAGATAAGCTGCCTCATACCAATGCAGAGCTCACGCCGACGAACGTTCAGGGGAGTCAGAGAGGGAACTACGGCTGTCAGGCCTTGAACAGCCAAACTATAAGATATCAAACAATTCCAGCAGCACTCATCTCACTGGTAAGAAAGTTACAGTGATTGAAACCAACAGTAAAGGTTTCAAAACATTTATTATTACTCAGATTTACTTTACTTTCAGCTGCTGTCTCCTGCAGGTCTGACCTGGATCTTCTCTTTCTTTCTTGTGGTTTAACGACTTCTCTGTGGTCATCGACAGAGTTCAGATCCCTGATAGAGATGCTCACGATAACAAACACAACCCGCTTTGACCAGTCCCGGAGCCGTACAGGTCCAACGTGTTAAACGGTATCAGCTATGGGATCAGCCATGCCATGAATTTTTTCATCCAGTATGAGTTTGTGGTCAATATTTAACAGATCTTTCTCCGAGTAAATGTTAGTCTTGGTTCAAATTTCAGTGTGTTCTTCATTACCTGTACATAATAGCCTGTATCCAACAATCTGCAAGAACATACTAACTCTACACAGCCCTCATGCTTATGTATGTATGTATGTATGTATGTATGTATGTATGTATGTATGTATGTATGTATTTATTTATTTATTTATTTATTTATTTATTTATTTATTTATTTATTTATTTATTTATTTTGTTAAGATTTATTTATTTATTTATTTATTTTGTTAATTTTTATTTATTTATTTATTTATTTATTTATTTATTTATTTATTTATTTATTTATTTATTTATTTATTTATTTATTTGCTTATTTATTTATTTATTTGTCTATCTATGTTTACTTTAAAAGTCTTCATCCTTAGATTCTTTCAAATTTG
>OMNM01055205.1:0-18702 GCA_900302745.1 Parablennius parvicornis | reverse complement strand
GCTGCCGCATTCTGGTGGCACTCACAGTGATGGGAGAGAGAAAGAGAGAGAGAGAGAGAGAGAGAGAGATGGAGGGAGTGGGAGGGAAGGATTGCAGGGCTGAGAGTAGGTGATGTCAGCTGAGTTCAGAAAGTAAACAGAGTTCCAGACTGCAGCATGCTGTCTGTGGGACCGGGTCTGCAGCTGGGGCATACTCATGGGGGCGCCCAATCAATCCCCTGGACCGGCACCCCTTTTTCTAGGAAAACCTGGCTGTTCTCCATCACCCTCTTTGTTATCATCTCGCTACCCCAAGGAACAGCCTGGCCCTACGGTAAGAGAATTGGAAACACTCTACCCTCTGTGTTCTCCTCATTCTCTCTCTCCCTATCTCTGTGTTTGGCAGAGTATCCTGGGGCTTTGTTCTCAAAAAGCCGGCATCAGCACTCTCGTCATCTCCTCCGTCATCTCCTCTTCTCTTCTATCCTTTTAACAGCTCACCAGCAATCAGAAACACTTGTAAAAGAAGACTGACAGAGACACAGTGATGTAAAATTCTGTTTTCCTCTTATATATAGGGACAGTAAAGAAAGATACCACTGACAAGTTTGTGCACTCTTTATCTCCACAGCTCTTGTTATTAAAAACAGAGCAAGTGGGCTGTCATGTTTGGGTTTGTTTATTGTCCCATCAAAGTGTATTCATCTACTTCTCAACTCACTGAAGTTGTGTTCATAGTTCCTAAATAGGATAAGAAGAACTGAGCACTAGTTGGATGCTGCCACACATTCCTTGAGGTGCAATGAGGGAGTTTCTGTTCTAATGGAGCTGCTGAATCTTGGCACTCATCCCCTTTTGTGCGAACGCCCCTCTTTAAATGTTAAAGTGTTGTGATAGAGCTCTGCTTGAGACTGAATTTGACTCTGCGTGTTTACCCTGGCTGACCACTTGAACTGCTGCAGGAAGACATGAGTCACGTTTGAGTCAATCACACTTGTTTGTCGTAATGTGTGTACCATCTTCTGTCTCCAAGACTCCCCATCAACCGCCGCTCTCTGATTCCTCTTTGCATGACTCCCAAAATAATTATCTCAGTTTGGACTGTGGATCAATGTGGTGAAGGGTTGGGCAGAGCAGCTGTAGTGTTTGAGAGAATTTCCCTTGGCAGCTCACCTACATGTGTTGTTGTCAGCTGAATCACTCTCTGCACGGCTGGTTTCATAATCAGCTGATGATAGATGTTTTTTTTTTTTCTTGAGCAAGCAAAAACAAAAAAAGGACAAGGGTGAAACAAAGCTTTTTTTTTCTTTTGTGGATTGATCCAACATGTAATGTGCGCTCCAGGGTTGTAGTCCATTTCTTTAGGTCGGTGTCTCCACAGTGGTTTCTTTGATCTATGTCATGCTTCCTGTTCAAGATCCCCCACATATTATGTCATGCCAGACTCAAGCTTTCGCTTGTAAATGCTGACAACAATCATCACATCTCCGACTTCTGTTTTGACCAATATAATGGCATGCACGCACATAACATTTTACTTAGGGGATAACAGAGCAGGGGGATATTTCGTTAGATTTTGCGGCTTCCAGGTTGAGGGAAGTTTATTTAAAGCAATTGACAGGATGACCTCTGGGACCAGCGCTGCGCGAGATCAGGATATGTTCAGACACACGGTGACCACAAAGCTCCCCTGGGAGTTTCCCTGTTCCATGATAGCTAAATCACTCCAACCTCAAAATACCAGACAGCTGTTGTGGGCAGTAGGCAAAAAGAATTGTACACTTGAACATACAGTCCATGCACAGCTCATGCACTCGCAGCTGCTGTAAAAACATCTATTTTTCCATGATACATCAGTGTGAAACGAGCTCCATTTTGTAAGGAAGGAAACTATTTATCTAGCGGCGTATAAATGCTATACCTCCTCATTTGCTTCAGGCAACCTTTTCGGACACAATTTCTCTCTTAAATACAGCAGGGAACCAGTGGGAAGTAATGATGTTGTGGTGAAGACTTTGCAGAGCTTCATGGTTAAATAGAGAGGAAAGTGTCTGTGCTGTTGGATGCCACAAGCGGAAAGTGAAAGACGTTTTCTTGTAAAGTGGAGATAGAGAATGTTGAAGCAGTTGTTTTCATGCAGAAACTTAGGTGATCACCGTGATGCAAAGCTACAGCCAGTATTAAGCTTGCTTAGCTTAGCACAAAACCTGAAAATGAGTAAAACAGAAAGCCTGGCGCAGCTGAATAAGAGAAAAAAAAATAGCCTTCCTCCAGAACCTCCATCGATGGGTCAAGGTTTATATGACCCTAGGCTGGTGTTACTTTTGCTTTATTGTACTCCCAGTGTGTTCCCAATTGTGCAATGTTTCTCTTTTCACGAAAGTCAAAAATATGAGGCAGGCATTCACTAAAACCCACCTCAAGGACAGACACATCATATACAACAGTGATGACAGAACTTCAACATCGTGCAGAGCATGCGCTAACCATGATTAACTTCCACCGAAGCTCTGGGATTTTTTTCTGCATCGAATGTAGCTCCGCCGCTTTGTTTGGAGTTAAAAATAACTTGGCTATAATAGCGAAGTGAAGCAAGACTCAAGCAGATAAGATTCTGAGGCGTCAGCAGGAAAGACTGAAAGTAGAAAACAACTGGTTTAAATGTCACAGACCACAGCTGCCTTCTTTAAAACATTTGAACATAACATTTATATCCAACTCACTTGACACTTTGGAAAGAGTAGTTTATCAAAGTTCATCGGATTGCAAAATCGCTTAAAATAGAAAAAGACAGACGCTGACCTCAGCTTCTAGTCTCCTCTTAGTCTAGAGAAGGTCATGTCCAGAAAACGATGTCATGTTTTAGAACAGATGTGAACTCTTGAGGCACTCACAAGGTCAAATTCAGCACCTGCAGCAGATTTTGTGGTGTGTTAATCACAAGTGCAGGTTTTTCCAGAAGCTCTGGAAGTATTGCGTGTCTGATCTTTAAATTCAGACAAAACACATATTTAAAATGAAACTAAAAGCAAAACCTGAAGCATAAAATTAAGCACTCACACGTTGTCCTTGGTCCAGCTGACAGGTTGCTGTCGCTCTCAATTGGTTGTTAGATCAGCAGGGTAAAGAGGTCAAACATGAGGTCACCACACACACGTTAATTGGCATCCCATAATGATGCCAGTGTCTGGATTCACTTCAAAGGTGTGCAGGCTGGCTAAAAAACTTAAAATACCTTATTTTGTTGTGTCCCCACTAGGACTCTGACTTCCATTAAAATACACACATGTTGACAAGCACATTTAGGAGCTAAATGTCTGGGAATGGAAAAAGTTGAGCAAATCAAATCAACCTTTGCAAAAGAGGTGAAGGAAGAAAAAAAACACAACGCATTACTGATCTACTCTTTGAGTAACTGTTTCTTTGGCTTGGTGCCAGTTCTTTCTCACACATACTATGTGCGTATGAGTGAGAAAGACACCCACACACATACACTTGCACTATTTCAACACAGGGAAAATATGTAGACATCATCAGACATACTAAAACACAAATATTAGACAAGTTGGAAAGAGTGCTGCACCGCCATGAGGCACAGCAGCGAGACAAGCGTCTCTATCAAATGAACTTCTTCCTACTTACAGTACTTTTCTGACAACTGTCAACATTCCCACTTTGTGATTAAACAGGCACTACCTGGGGCCAGTAAGCACAGCCACAGCCATGGGTTCAATTATAGGGGTCTTTACATGTTGGTGCAATTTTTTTGCAGCGTTTTACTGTTTCTGTATTTGCATAAGACACTTAAATACAAGGTTGGAGAAAAAAAAAAGGCATCTGTATAGAGCAAAAACATTGAAGGACAAGTCAGTCACTCGTACTGGCTCATCAGCTGACTCTTGCACATTATGCACTTGCACATCTGTTCAGACTTCCCTACACTGCTGAAAAAAAAAAATCCACATGAAAATTGTAACTGTTGGGTCTATATTTTCCTGCAGGTGTTGACCCGAAAGCCTTCACAAATGCATTTTAACAAGGCAGTGAGCTTGTTGCCGAAATGTGCAAGAGTTCCTGCCAAAGCAGTGGTTGTGCAAAAAAAAAAAAAAAAGAAAAAAAATGATCCTCAAATCAGTGCTTATGAGGAAAAGGGGATTGCTGCTCAGATGAAATAAAGATGCATTCCAGTGTGTGTCCGGTCCCGGGGGAAAATCCTCAGAGTCATGCCTCAGAGAAAAACACAACAGCCTTATCAACGGAGCTGGAGGCCGGCAAACTGAGCTTATTCTATCTGTGTAAACACTGGAAATGCTGCTGGAGAGGTTTATTTACCCCCAAGCAGAAGCGTGGAGAAAACAGCTTATGAAAATCTGGGAAACTAATCCCATCATATATAGATGTAGTCTGAGCTGCATTGTGTGGCCTGAAGGTGAGACAGAAGATGCATTTCCAGATTTTGCACAAAAGCACATGGAAGGTAAATACAAACACCACGACCTCATCTTCATGTTGAAGGACAAGATGCACATCGGTGATCCATGTAATGACATTACCAGACCAGCTTTTAAAGTCTTTTGACCCTTTCATGTTTATGTGCTATAAATCAGGTTTCACAGTCTCTCTGACCAGGGTTTTTCGCAAGGAAGTAGAGAAGTTGTCCCATGAGAGGCAGTATTGGTGTGAGTACTTTTTAATTCCCAAATGGCATGAATCACAGCTTTTAACTGTTTTCATTCCGGAATTATAGAATTTGACTTATTTGTTAAAAACGGTACAGATGACAGCGATGGATGGAGTTTGATTACATTGGGTGACATAAAACAAATATAAATCAAAACTAAAATACATTTTGAATAAAAAGATATTGTTTGATCAACTTACATTAAACCAAGTCAAACTGCTTTAATTATGACCAGTTAATTTAGCTTTTTTTTTTTTTTAAAACTGATTGTTATTTCTAACGATTTCATTATGTGTTAGTTTAATAACGACCTCTCTTGATATCGTCTCTTAACTCCAGGCAGATGGTAATCCTTCTTTTTATGTATGAATCCTTGTGTGAAGTCAAGTAAATTGAGTTTCCAGATAGAACTGAGAGCAACATCATCGGATTAGCATCAGTTGGGTTGAGAGACTGATTAATAAACTGGTACCGCGCAGCACTGCAGTATGGTGGCAGATGATGGGTTTGCGGTTTGCGGTTTCTTGAAGGAGTCTACACGTTTTCCCTCGGCCTGCATTGATTTCCTACAGATACTCAGGTAATTTGGAGTCCAGTATGTTTTTGAAATTAAACAGTTAGAGTAGAAGTGGTCAAAAGTGTAATGGGACCTTAATAGTTAGTACCACATCTTAGATATTTGTTTCTGCTGCATCACTTTCAAACCTCATTTAGTGAGTCACAATCTCAATAGCAACACACAAATTACACTTTCTGTTTTGGCTTCTGAATGAAACGATTTTTGACAACAATTAGTTTTCAGTTAGACTCGCATGTGACAGGTTTTCACTTGCCTCGGATTAAACAGCAATATCTGAGCTATTTTTTCTATTTGTGAAAGAGTCATGGGGCTGTGCGTGACCTATGCAATATGTTTTCTTGTCTCAACAGACAAATCCCAAAACACACAGGCCAAGCCCATGCCATGCATGTTTGTGGTTTATCACACATGGTCAAAATTAATCCACAAAAATGACAGTCTGAACTGAAAGTTTTTTTTCTTTTCTTGAGGAGATGACTTCAGCTAACCAACAACAACAAAAAAGACCAAAAAAAAAATCTCTGGATTGAAAAACAAAGTTAAGTGGCAGTAGGTTAACATTCACATTTGTTCAACACTACACTTTTACTGGTGGTTAGAGAGTCATAGCAGGAGTGTTGTGCAAAAATGTGGTCCCAGTGGTCTGTAATTTTTTTTTTTTTAGACATTATCTAACACAGCTTGAATTGTCTTGAATGTCTATGTAGTCTAAACAAGCTTCCAGGTGTAAGACACAAATCTACATGATGAAATGTTATCCAAACATCCTGGAAACAACCAACAATCAAAACACAGCAAAAGCCTCCTCAAAAGGTGTGTCCTTACAAGACCTCCATTTAAGCTGACCTAGTGGCATTACATAACCCACTTTTTCTGTGATTAATGTTGCTATGATTGCCATACCTCTTCCAAAAAAAATATTTTAAAGAGAAAGCCAGACTGAGACAGAATTTGTAATAGAATTAATGTGGAAGGATAGTTAGGACGACAGCATTCCATGACATCTGTGTTTCTCTTTTCTTGATGAGCATCAACCACTCAGATTGATCATTTGAACTTCATACGTTATTGTGGCTGTGTTACCGTTCTGTTTTTATTTTTAACAAAGATTCACGATCAACAAATAAACCG
Source organism: Parablennius parvicornis (assembly GCA_900302745.1). Lineage (NCBI taxonomy): Eukaryota > Metazoa > Chordata > Actinopteri > Blenniiformes > Blenniidae > Parablennius > Parablennius parvicornis. The sequence continues at coordinate 12,331 of OMNM01055205.1, read as the reverse complement.
AGAGCGCAATTATTGCTAAATAAGTCTCTGATTGAAGGGAGTGAATTATAGTCGCGGCGTGGAGAGGAGGTAGAAAAATGTTACACTGACATCGTGCCAAGTTTAAAGTGCAGCTTCTGTTAGTTCTCAATCCACATCTGCCACAAGAGAAATTCCAATTGTCTGTTTCAGCTTTTAAATCCACTGTTACATAATTGTAGCAACTCAAAGGTCTTTGAGTCACTGGTTTTTCCAATCCAATGAAACATCACATTTATTGAGTTAAAACTTCACAAAGACGACAGTTAGTGTTTACACTCGTGTTCGCGTCCCAATGCCAGAATGTCATTGTCGGGATGAATGTGTTGCCTGGTGAAAGGCGAGTCGAATGAAAATAAATACAACTTTGTGATTAATGATTGGATTCCATCTTCCCTGATAGTGACCTTACCATTTTGGCATGCTGTCTGATGTAATAAGAGGCAGTGAACTTGGGGAGTTCTGCTTCCTCCAGAAAATGAGTTTGATACCATATGGCAGTGGAAATAACCAGCGAAGAGCAGCAGCTGGGATAAACAAGCAGTTCACCAGTTACCCTTCCACTGCGCCTAATGTGCACACATCATGTGCTCACATTTTCCTTACCAACCAAACATTGTAGTGCATGTTTGACTCAGATTTGTGTCCATATGTGAAGTTAGAAAAAAAACAAAACAAAAACAGTTTCCTGCTTGTTTGTGGTGATCCTGGCATATTTTCTTCAGATTACAGGTACTTGTACAACCACTGTCCAGGCCCCGAGTGGAACGTTTTGTGCAGAGGCTGCTGCGAGTATGACGTGATCCGCTGTAAGTGCCCTCTTCAGGGGACTCCAGTGGGCTACGCAGTGCCCTGCTGTCGCAACTCCGTCAACGAGTGTGACCCCTGCATTATCCATCAAGGTACGGTCACTCTAAAAAATTCTGCCACTGATCAAGTCCATCAAAACAGCCTGCACCTAGATCGCCATGTAGCTTGTGCAGAATCAAGTGCTGCTTGTCAATTGAAGCTTTTGGCATTGTGGCCTGACAAGAGATGTAACAAGAAGGATGAAATAGATATTAATATCTGTCTTTGATCAAAATAGCTTCCGAGCCAACTTCAGGTTGGCTTTTGCTTCACTGGCAGGATCCTCTTCAATTCTCAAAGTGCAGTAGTGAATGAGGAAACATCATTTGTGAATGAATTTTGAGTAAATCTGCACATGGATGTTAATGAGAGCAATATGAAATTGGGAATTTTTGGAAACATACGTTGCAGGCCCACACATCCTCCATGCTATTTCCCCTGCCGCCCCCCCTCCAGAAGTATGTAATGTTTTCCTCACAGCTTGAATGTGCTCATTTTTTCCTTTATGGGGAAAAAGCAGCTGTTCAGAATTGAATGGATACCTGTATATCACAGTTTACAGGGTTTTTTTGTACACTAAAATGCACTGCAGCCCCTGTGTGGGATCATAAATCTGTACGTATGCATTCCTATCTCATTTGTGTGTGTAAATGTCTTATCTGCAGTCAGGTTGGATGCAGGTCTTCTTCTCCCCACAGACAGAGCAGTCTCTTAAGTGAAAATCCATCCTCTCAGGAAGCCATTTCAGCGCGTGTTCTGCACATTTCTATTTCAGGAAGATATGTTTTCACGTAGTGAAAGATGAGCTCAATGACTTTAGCAGAGTTTGGTGCAGAAGGTCTGTAAGAGATTCACCAACTAGATCAAACTGTTCAGATATAACTTTCCATACAACCAAAGGCAACTTCTTTGAATTCTTTTAATGTAAATGTCCCAAGTATGTCTCTTATTTCACTTAAATTTCTTTTGTGGCTCTTTTTTTTCAGGTTGCAGCATTTTTGAGAACTGCAAGCGCTGCAACAATGGAACATGGGGCCCTCGAGATAACTTCTTCATTAATGGCGAGTACTGCGCGGAATGTCGACCTGGCTGGTCTGGTGGAGACTGCATGAGTGAGTCCTCTCTCGCACATCTTACATAACTTCACTGTCAGCTATTCGTTCTTCTATAAGTGAGATGAATACCATACACTCTTTGTTCTTTCCTTCCCTCCCTGCTGACTTGTCATAAACTGGAACAACTGTGCCAACTTGGCAAGTTGCCGTGTGCCCAGAAGATTTTCCACGAGGAGCTGAATGACAAGTTTGAGGCTACAATCAGTAGTACCGTAAAATACTTTAATATGTAACATTTGGACACTGACTCTAGGCTTTAAATTGAAATATTTTACCTAGGGGAACAACGTACATACATTTAATTAAAAACAGAAACCATGAAACCCTGCGGAACGCATTTTCGCTCATGTGTGCATCGTCTAATACTTTTTTGAATGTTGTTGTGCATTGCAGGGACTCTACTGTGACTTTGAACTCAAACGCAATCATTGTCGGATTGAATGATAGCGTCAAAGATTGTAATCGAGCTTTCCACAATGTTATCTCTGTCTTTCAGAGTGTGGGGGTGTTATTCGGAAACGACAAGGCCACTTGGTGCTGGAGAGCTACCCCAACAATGCGCGGTGTGAGTGGACCATACAAGTGGACAAACCGTTTACCATTGATCTCAGGCAAGATCAGAAGCTTTCATTAATACTCCTGCGACGTCAGTTTTTAAACATGTATTCAAAGACACATTATATTAAGAAAAAAGATTCAATGTGTTTTGAGCCTACAGCTGTGACAATAATTTATAGAGTCAGCTTTTTGGACAAAATAATATAAGTAACGTATGCTGTAGATGTACAGCAGGTATATGAAACAAAAAACTTGGGTGTTACACAGGTTCATTAAATTTTGCTGGAACCCTCAAATAATGTTGGTGCCAGAATACATTTGGCAAAGATTGGAGCAGTTCTAGGCAAAACGCTATACATACTCGACCATAAATCATTCCCTTCATTATTGATCTCACTATATTGGACTTACTGCTAGGAAATGTGGTGTTACACTTGTAGGACAAGGCAATGAAGCTGTTTTTTGTATAGCACATTTGAGCAAGAAGGCAAATGAAAGTGTTTGCATTAACAAACATATACAGCTGAGAAAGATGAATAAGAACTCAGAATAATATAAATATAAACACATTCAAATGAAAGAAAACATCAAAACCAATTAAAAGAACACTAAAAAGAACACAATGTGGAGACAAAGTGCTACATAAAATAAAAAGTAGCACACAAAGTTCTTCAGCCACATTTTAAAAGATCTTAGAGTTGGAAGCATCGTGCAGTTTTCAGGGATTTTGTCCCAAATATTTGGTGCATGAAACTAAAAGCAGCTTCTGTGTGTTTAGTTCTTACTCTGGGAACAGACAGTAGGTTTGATCCAGATGACCTGAGAAATCTGGACGGCCCGTAACAAAAGATATGAGCTGTACTTTGGGCCTAAGCCATTCGGGGCTTCGGAGACCAGTAATAATACTTCTGAAATCAGTTCTTTGTGTGACAGGAAGCCAGTTTAAAGACCTGCAACCTGGACTGATGTGGTCCGTTATGTTGATGTTTGTGAGAACTCGAGCAGCGGTGTTTTGTTTTTTTGTTTTTTAGCTGCAACTTTTGAATTGAGTTTTACTAAGACCAATAAAAACAGCATCACATTAGTCAGCTTGACTGAAGACAGATTTGTGGATTAGCTTCTCTAAATCCTGCTGAGAAATCAGTCGTTCAACCCTGACTCTATATCCCGAGCGTCAAAAAAGCCTTGTTTGTTATTGTTTTAATATAGCTGCACAAACCCAAGTCAGAGTTCATGATCACTACAGTTTGTCTCTGCTTTTCAACTTCACAGACAAAAGGACGACACTATATCTTCTCTTTGGCTCCAAAAATGACTAATCCGGCTTTATCTTTGTGAAAAAGGTTTTGGCATATACAAAGGTTGACTTGCTCATTACATTCACAATTTATGTCTGATCGTAAATGCACTTTAGAAAGAAAAAAAAAAAGATAACAACCTTGATTGTTGTCAATATATAACAACTATAATTCACCAAAGCAGAATAAAAACATAGTCCGGGATTAATCAATCAACGGACACCGGGACAGATTATGAGCCCTGGGAAGGAGGCATAGCAACAGATGAGGAGAGGAAGGACAACAAGTAGAGAAATAATTCACAGAGAGGCTGATAGAACACAAGATAAGACACAGACTGAAAACATATATGCAAGGAGAAAGAAATGGGACCTCACTGGACTCAGTTGAGACGACGACAACACAAAGAACAAGGTTTACATGTGTCACCGGGAAGACGTAAAAAGACAGACAAATCAAAATATAGACCTAAATGCTTTGGTCAACTGCATCCTGTAGCTATTGGTGTTTCTGACCAGACCGATGATAAATATACTTCCTGGACTAGACATAATGTAACTCCAGCACCTTGACAAGACTTTACATTTACAGACTCCATGTGTATTTTTTATTTTATCTTCTTTGAGTTATTTTTTTCCCCCAGGCATTGTGAAGTTGCTCTCATCTCAGACTCTTCTCTCTGCAGTCATCAGTTGGACTCTTGTGTGTCTGTAGGATAAAAGTTTGGCAATGTCCGCTGCGCGCATGCCCAAAAAAAAATGAACAAATAAAACTCGTTCAGGATGAAGTTATGCATATTGGAAACAAATCAAAAGTGGAAAATCATTGATTCACTTCGCTCCAGCTTCACGAAGTCGTACTTGTTGGGATCTTTATCGTCTGTAATCTGCATTTGTTATTAACAAACTGACTGTCTGAAGTCAAATTTCCAGTCTTGTCACACATTTCTGCATTGTGTATGACATAGTCTGCTGGCCGGTTTACAACAGACCTCGGGAACCACAACAGGTGGTTTTCTTTTTTTTCTGGAAAGTTCATTCTTTTTAGTCTTGTGATCACTTTCTATTTCAGTCAGTTTCTCCATTACTCATGCTAAATTTTACAGGCAATCATTTATGCAGGCCTTTCAGTACAAGAAAAAAAGCTCCACACAGCTATATTGAAGCTGTGGATGCAGTGCATACTCTATAAAAAATATATTCAATGGTTCCCTGCCGTTTTTTCTAACACCACATATAAAGCACTTCATTAACATTACCATGGCAGGGATGGTGACACAGATGGATTACGGTTCCATTTCACATGCAAACATGGCTGCCAATGTGTTTCCCATTTTTATATTCTCATTTTGTGAAATAAGCCCAACAAACTCCAACCTTGAATGAAAATACCTAAAGGAAAGTTCTGTATTTGTGGTTGAAATACTGAAGAATTACTGTCAGGGATTTTTATCTGTAGCAACATTCTGTATGTTCCCAGTTGTACCTGGGATTAATTCCTTGAAGCACTGCTGTATATCTCATTAGTCTTTGCTTTCCTGGCCCAGGGCGATGTGATAAGGAATATAGCTTAAGGATTTGGGACCATTCCAGTGTCTTATAAAGAGTTAATCAGTTCTTCATATTAGCTACAGTCTTAAGCCAAGATAATGCCATCTGCAATTTAATGAAAAGGGACCTGAGCGTTTTGTGTTTTTACTCATTCCGCGAGCTGACTCAACAACGCCACACTCCAGCAAGTTCACATTGAAAAACCTCATCACTTGACTTCTTGTTTAAACAGGCCTGAAGCAGCTCCGTCAGAAGCATACAGAGGTTGAAATGTTGAAGACTGTAATCACCACTCGTGCTAGTTTTTTCTAAATCAAATTATGTCACTGGCATGCTGATTCAGCATTTATGGATCCGCTCCATAGACGTTTTAGAGCTGCTGGTGTGGAACAGGAAGATGCTGACTTGAACCGCTTTATTGGCTCCACTTACTACCACATGAAGAAACGTAGTGACACTAATTAATTGATGTCTCATAATGTGCCTCAACAATTTAATACCCATTGAACAAGGTAGACATTTCCTACGAGATCCCCTGAAGCTTGCACAGGCCACAAAGTCAGTGATAGTCCTCACATTTGGTTTCTTTGTTACTTTATTGCTGCTAACTGTCAGCAGTGATCGTGCCTCCTCTAATTGTAAGTAGTACAAGATGTAATCTAGGAGTAAATTTGCAACACACAATTATATTGGTCTTGCTTGCTCATGCTGGTCTTTGTTGGAGGATCCAACGATCAGCACCAGTCAAATGCAAAAATAACAAAAGTAAATCAAAAACAAAGCATTCACTCACGATAGCAATAAACTACATTATAGAGCGGGAAATCACCTCACACATCTGTTAGTGTTGTTTTACTTTTACCAGAAACATTTGCGAAAGAGATCTCTACCAACAGATTAGTTATTTAACAAGAAATGTGTTAGAAAGTGGGCTGGACGGTGGTTTTGTGTTACACACTGGCCTCATAGCAACAATGTTGTTCACTGTACATGGATTTCTATTTTATGTCAGAAATAAGGAAGTGGTTTAAACAATCTTGCTTGATCCCCCATAAATAAATCATTAATAAAAAGTGGCCTTACTTTTTAAAGTAGATCTAGTGGACTTTGTTTTTTAGTGTATGACCTACAATAAAAACAAACCTACACTGTAGGTAAACAAAGAAGAGGAGGTCATTGGCATTGTTTATGGATGCGGTGAAGGATGAAGGAGGATACAGAAGCAAAACGAGATTATAAGAAGATGATGATCCCTATTGCTAAAAAAAAAATGTCAAAGTAAACGAGCATCACCAAATCCCAATAAGGTTTAATTACAAGAAACAGTCTATTCTAAACATAACCTCATGATTGTATTGGTTGTTTCCGACATTTTCAATGGATATATTGTACTTGCAGGTTTATGATGTTGAGCCTGGAGTTTCATCATACTTGTCGTTACGACTATGTGGAGGTCCGAGATGGAGACAGCCTCAGCTCGCGTGTTATCGGCAGATTTTGTGGGAATAACAGACCTCTTCCAGTTCAGAGCTCCGGCAACAGTTTGCACATTCTCTTTGTGTCTGATGGCTACAAGAACTTCGACGGCTTCTTTGCTACTTTTCAGGAGAGCTCAGGTACGTAACTGAGAGGACATAATCAAGAAAAACAAAAATGCTAAGACAGGTACTTGCATACAAATATTGCTTCTTTACTTCAGTAAAACATTTGACTTCCTAGAACCCCAAATATTGAACCTTAGCTATCAAACATAAAGCTAAGTCATTATTCTGTATCAGTCAAGTGTAGTTAGGTTTAAATGCCACAATTAAAAATGATTTGTAATGTCATACTTCATGAACAGAAGCACTGTTTGGAGTCATGGGCCACAACACATGCAAACAAGAAAGTCGTTTCCATGACACTCAAGGTCCTGTGTGTAATAAAAAGCCTTTAATAGCACATGACTGGTACCTACATGTTTAGGCAAAAGCCCTCATCAGCATAGTGCCTGCTTACAGGCTTCTGTAAAAGTCTTCTTATATTTTTGAAAAGTTCACATACTCAGGGTCCAGAACCAGGCACACACACACACACACACTCACACGCACACATACTCATAAATTTCCAGGAGCTAAGCCAGATCTAGTAAAAGTAAACAGAGTTTTTTTGTGCGTGTGTGTGTGTGTATGGAAATGCCTAAAAAACATTTGGAATTAAAAAACATTTAATTGGCTTCAGCTTGAATGTATTTTACCATCCTCCAGCCTAATGTTGGTTTCCCTTTCTTTTTGCAAGCAGACTGTAAAATCGCCTCCTCATAAGAGCAACAATTGTGTCTATAAGTAATGTGTTTGTATGTTTGCAGCGTGCAACTCCTCCCCGTGTCTGCATGACGGGACCTGTATCCTGGACAGTTCTTACTCTTACCACTGTGCCTGCCTGGCTGGCTACACAGGCAATAGATGTGAACATGGTGAGTGAGTTAACCAACGCTCTGACATGCAAGTAAAGTCATGACAGTTTATGTTTTGGGAAAAATATAAAGGTGGGAATGTTGAAAAAGGCGTGCAGCTTCTATAAACATAGGGGAGATTGAACTAGAGTTCATAGCATATCGTAGGTGTGACTTACATTTTCCATCTTACAAAGTGTTTCAAAGATATGAGCTTTACTGTATCAATGTTTTTGAAACCCCTGAATTGTTTTGGTTGACTTCATCAGCATTTGGACATGCTTAGTTATGAGAAATTTAACAAGAATTAATTTTTTCCTTGAAGTTTTTTTTTTTTTTTGCCGTTGTTGCTGCTCTGAGGCAGTGATTCACTCTCAAGAGGGAGATTTTTGTGGTCTGGACTAAGATCAGGACAGCTGGTCAGTCCAGTCCCATCTGCAGGCTTTTTTTTTTTAAAGAAATACAAAAACTTTAGCAGACTGACTAACTATATAGTTCTATTAAATTAGGACACATTGCTTTTCCAAAAAACGGTAATTAATAGAAGGTATTAATTACAAAATTAAAAGGTCAAAGACACTCACATTGTCCCAGATACAATTTGTGTGGCCTATTCATCATGTGGGGTACTGTTTCCTGTGGGTGTGGTTAGAGGTGCTTTGCCCTAAAAGGTCTTTTATTTATGGACGTGTTACCCTAATCTGTGTGGGGTTTGTTTTCTTTTAACCTATCAAACCTCCCTCAAGACGCTGCAAAAGTAGACTTTATGAACTCCACAAACTTTTTAAAATCCTGGTGTTGTTTTCCAAGGTTAAATTCCAGTCCATAAAACTAATGGCGAAACATTTGTACGTCTATAATAAGTGCCAGCTTTTCCATTGGAGGAGGCACCCATAAAGCAGGCAGCCGTTTCAATCCACACAGTGCACATTCATCTTAACTCCCATGAGGAATGCTCAGCTGTTAATTTCAATGGAACAACGCTAATGTCCTGGATTTTGCAGAGGAAATGTAGTCTACGTTTGTGCCCCCAAGTCATACGGGGAATTTTAAGCATGAGCCTGACACCATCCATATTTAATGTCTTCAATAACCAACCTGTCATCTGTTCCAAGCTCGGGCTAAAATTCATTCTTGATGAGAATTTGGGATGCGTGATCACAGAAACTCATGATGGAAAATACACTCTCTCCCTTTTCTTTTTATTTTTGACTCACTTTAATCTATTCTCAAGTCAAATTTGTTCCCGAGAGCAGCACAGAACATAGTTTCCAAAGTATTGATGAAAGGAATGATGATTTACTGACAGCATGTATGTGCTTATGCATAATCTCTTATCATTCTACCATAATAATTCCAGACATATTTCTTTATACCTATGGAGACACTTTTATGTGAAAGATGAATCATTTTGAGAAAATACAATAAAGCTCACAGCACCTTAAAGTGCTTCTTTCTTTTTGTACCATATCAAAGGTCAAATACAGTTTGTGTTTCCACTTGGAGTTGGCCGTTAAAATTATGCGTTCCCTGAAGGATTGAAGGTTGGAAACACCATCAGGCAAAAACGCCCCAGATTACAGGGAGGGTTCCTTAGTGTCAAGCTATAAAACCACAGACAGTGCGTTTCATGGATCCAAACGTGCTTAAAGTCAACAATGTAGAAAATCCCCAGAGGGGGATCTTTACACAGCGAGTGTTGTAATGGTATGATAACTGTGGCGTTAGCATGTGTTTTTCTGACCTCACTGGTGGGTGGTGCAGACCCTTATCACAACAATTGCCAGCAGAGCTGCAGTTTGTTTTTAAAATAGGAATAGACACGGCAAACCACAGGATAGCTTCATCAATTGTTACACAAAAGCTTTCGTTTTATAATGAAATTAGAAACAATATTTTCTAAACACATTACTTATCGCCTCCTCCTTCATAAAATCCTTCTTTTACAACAGAGACAAATTGAACAGTTTGACAAAATCTATTTTATTGCAGTTAATTCTTCTTAACTCACGAACCATTTGTTGAAATCTGGCAGTAAATTGTTCACACTTTACATTTATGGCAAGGATTATTCATGAATGAGCCTCTAGGGTAGTGGATTATAGAAGTATTTCATTAAGAATGTGGAGTCTTTCCTCTGGCCACAGGCAAGGGTAGTGACCAGCGCTTTCACCTCACACCGAGAACAACTCCGGTTTGAATCCAGTTCGGGGGGGCCTTTCTGTGTATGCATGTTCTCCCTGTGCATTTGTGTTTCCTCCTCATGTCTAAAAAACACACTTTTGAGGATAAATGGTTTTCTGTCTCTCTTTGTTACCCTGCCTTCTCTCATAGAGGGATCAATGAAGTCTTCCCTCTATATATACCTAGAGATAGCGTTTGTCCGTAAATAACAAAAAAAATATGCATGCTTGTAATTCAACACAGTGGTGGGATGCCGCAGACCACCGGTGCCCACCCATGGATTGACAGAGGGTCTTTTTCATCATTCTGGTGCTCGCATCACTTATCGTTGTGACCCAGGATTCGAGCTGCAGGGGTTTCGTACTGCCATCTGCCTGAAGGATGGCACCTGGAGTGCGCCAGCTCCTCAGTGTGGTAAGACAGTAATTGGAATAATTTTCTTCTTAAGAGTTAAAGATCTCGCAATGTCGTGGTGTGTGTGTGTGTTTGATTTGCTCGGCCTTGCACGGCCTGTATATTGCCTCAGACCATGGAAGAAATCAGATTTGCAGCTTGATTTTCTTTTCTGTCTCCAGTGCCAGTGGAAAGAGTCTGTACTTTACCACCCAAGCCAACACATGGGGACCACTTCTTGGTTTATGGTCCCAATGATGTCCTCATCGCTTTGCAATACCTGTGCCACAAACCATATGAACTCAGAGGGAGCTCCCAGAGGACCTGCCTTCCAAACAACACATGGAGTGGAACCCCTCCGCTTTGCACAAAAGGTCAGGCAATTAGAACACCTGGATACATACATACACATTTTTACACAGTTAAGAAAAAAAAATAACTCCAGAGCCTGGAGACTTTCAGCATAATGAGCCAACTTTGAATTTATAAACAGATGAAAGCGAATGCATCTGTAATTGTTCCTGTTTATGCTCTGTGCCCACAGTGAATAACACTCTCACTGAAGCAGAAATGGACAAAGACAAAGCGAAAGAACCAGGCGCAGGCGAAGAAGTAGATAAACATAGTGACAAAGATATCAGTGAAACTAAAAAGAAAGGTCAAGACACAACTGGAGAAAAAGAAAGTGTTGGAGGGGAAGATATAAACATTGGGCAAGAGAATACAGCAGTCGTCCACACGGAAGATAAATACACCGTGTCCATTCCAGAGAAAACTGCGACTGAGGGTGGAAATAACGGAGAGCTTGAGGAGAGAAATACTGGGTCAGAAAAACCCACTGGAGACACACAAGATAAAGTAGACAGTAAAGACCCAGATAACAGCCTGAATACACTCGAAACGAAGGAGCCAGAGTCACAAAAACCACCTGAGAAAAAAGGCGAGGGTCCGAACACAAACCTGGAAACAGAGAAAACTGATGTCACGGAAACAGTTGGTAAAGACAAAGGACAAGGAGAAAAAGAAAAGAAAGAGGAGCAGGTGAACGGAAAAAGAGACCCAGACAAAGTTGGGCCAAACGACACCAAGCTGAGGACGGTCATATCGGAGGGTGACAATACGGTGGAGATCTTCGAACTGGAAATGACAAAGAACAACACCATTAGATACGAGATCAAAGACACAAAACAAGTAAACTATACCATAGTATCTACAACTTCAGGGAGGAAAATAATTCCCACCAGAGTCAATATGACCATGTACAGAGCAGTGGAGGAAAAATTAACACCAAAAAAGGAAGAGACAGAGAAGGAATCTTTAGAGAGAACAAAGGAGGAGTTGGAAAGGGAGAGGGAAGAGAAAGAGAAAGAAAAGGAGAAAGAAATCAACCAAAGCTTTGCTGGTAAGAAAAAAAAAAAGAAAGGAAAGATTTATTATTCCATTCTGATTTGGCATTCAACCTCACACACTCTCTGTTCTATTTTTATTTTTATTTTTCCAGAAAAATCCTGCCCAAATCTGCCTCGCCTTTACCACGGCTACCAGCAGACGGTGGCAGGGCTGGAGCCTCAAACTGTGGAGTTCATGTGTAATCACTCCTATGCCCTCAGCGGGGACTCCAGACGGACCTGCCAGCCAGATGGTACATGGAGTGGCAAACAACCGCTGTGTGTCAGAGGTACTGTCGTCTGTCACGGCCTCCTTTTGCTCCCCTTTGTCTGAGCAGAATATTTTCTTATTTTTATATCAGCAAATATTCACTGAGTTCAGCTGTAAGTACAAACTTTAACTAAATAAACTACCAGGAAGATCTGCACATAGGAATAATGTGTCTTCTATTGTAAATTCTACAGTGTCTTTACATGTTATACACAATAAACCTGTGAATGCAAAGACTACTAAATATGTGACAAAGGTATGCTGGCAGTAAAA
>OMNM01055204.1:0-16384 GCA_900302745.1 Parablennius parvicornis | reverse complement strand
CAATGTTTGATAATGTGTTAAAAAAAAAAAAAACAAACAAAACAACCAACCTTTGGATTGACCCCCGATGTTTCTCTCTAGGCCGCCATTTTTACGCTTCCTTCTCCTTGCGGTGCTTGTGTTTCCCTTCCCGGGGATTTATGTAGTCTGTAAAGAGTTAAGGTCAAGGCAGATACGGTTGTACTCTCCAAAATCATTGTTGCTTTGCTCCCAAAAACAAAGTACAGTACAACTCAATTTACATTTATCAAGACAAAATTAATTTGGCATAGTTTGAAGGCAGCAAGGTCTTGCTTTCGCAGTGAGTCTGTGTTTGTCTCTGTTCATAAAAATCAATTAAACCTCTTCTTTTATAGAGCATTTTCATGCAAGTTGGTTGATTGCTTATCATAATTGACATTGAACTAAAAAAAACATACACCAAAGTGAAAAAGAGTGAAAACAAGACACAAATGAGGGAAAAACACATTTAAAAAGTGTAAATAACATTAATGAATTGAAAACTGTAGTACAATACCTTTCAGAACACAGAAAATCTCAGTAAAATAAGTATTTTGCCAGATGAAAGTGGCTTTAAAACTCACAGAAGAAAATTAGATCTAATGTAGAAATAAGTTATGCAAGAATTACCCCCTCTTCTACACCCACCTTCAAAAACAGTAGAGACGCTGCGTGAACAAACAAAAAATCCAATCGTTAAACATGTGATGAAGATAAGGTGTGACGTTAAGAAAAACTTAAACAGAGACAGAGTCATTATCACAGCCCAATGTGAAGTAATCAGTCTTTCATACCAGGAAGGGCAGATTCTACATTTAAATTGTGGCACTATAAAGGTCTACAGAAAATTAAATATCTATGTTCACCAAATTCTCATATAATTAAATAATTTGAAAGACAGTGTGAATCAAACCGAAATGAAATAATATTTCTATGAATATCTAAGTACATGGACAGAGCAGAGAAAAGGTCACCAACACATCGGGAAGAAAGAAACTTAAGGAGATAAAAAGATTAAAATATAGCAAAAAGATTAACTCAAATCTGGAGCAAACGCAAGAGGCGGCATCCAACTTGTGTATGTACACTGATAAAACCAAGTTATACCTGAGGACCTAAAAGGGTAAATAAGAAGTGAGAAAAAAAAAAAAGTTCAAAATGTATTTACTTAACTGAAAGTAATATAGTACTTCTTCTGAAGTGTAGCCAACTTTAAGAAAAAAGCTCTTAAGGTGGAACTTTGCTGGAACTCTTTTAGCCTCTCAAAACGAACACAAAATAAAAATCATAAAGTCCATTGTTAATGTGGTAAGTGAAGCACAGTGTTAAGAGTATATTATTAAATAACTCGCTGAGTGATTTAAACTGCTCCACTTTAATCATACATTGATGATTACACGGAATTGCTATTTATCCCCACCTGTTGAAATCAAAGGTGGAGGATATCGGGCACATTGCACATGAAACACTCAAGAGCCACATAGTGCTCTTTCATCTGTCTGGTTAAAATCTACAAGTAATTTTACATAAATTTTGATTTGGTGAAGACAAATGGCACAAAATGAACAAAAAAGAAGTTCATGCTGAAATTGTCTTTTGAGTTTTTTTCCTTTTTTACAAAATGGACAGTACCCCTTTCAAAAGCAATAATTCACCACTTAAAACAACACTGAAGCTTTAAAAGAGAGTGCAGCAGCCTGAATAATGTCCTGCTCTCATACAGTCTTTTATCAAAGAATTTGCTGCTCTTCTTTGATGTTGTAAACAAGTTAGTCAGTAATGAGGAACACTCTGTCTGGAGCAGTAGTGCTTTTAATCACAAGGGTGTGGATTCATCTACATCAGTGTTATTCAGCATCATTTAGGCCTAATGAAAAGCATTGTGTACTGGCAAAAATCCGATATTATATTATACAGTACATCTATAAACAGTCGTTTGATTTAGATATAGTTCAATATTTTTAGCAAGGTAAAAATATAAAACAAAATGACATGAATCAATTAAGAGACACAGATAAACCTAATGAACATGTCTAGTTCACTGTAGTTAATATTTTATTTATTTCAAGACACATTTTCAGACCTGTGTTTATTGCTAGTGTAATGACACCACAAAGTAAAATGAAAAAATAAGCCATCAGTATGATAGGTATTGCCGTTTTACAGCTATTAACTACACTATATAGATACCGTACTCGTAGAAATATCTGAAGTTAGATATTAACAGAAAATAACTTCTTACCATGAGTAAAAAGTGTTTTTTTTTTTTGTTTGTTTTTTTTTTTAGTGTGAATGTCTGAAACTTGGCAACCTTTCTTCACACTGATTTTAAAATGTCTCCATTTGATTTTTCCGGTCCAATTTGTTGGTGAGGTAGCTTTAATCAATGTGAGAGGGAGATAGATTTCATCCCACAACTGATGAGTATAATTTAGCAGAAGAGTGGATGAGTCAACAAAATTGGCTAAAACAGCCATCTCCTCCACAGGTCGGGCTTTGCCGTGGCCTATAGTGGGAAGGTTTATCCAAGAAAAACTGTGCAACCTATCAACAATCACCACATGTGAAATTAGGATCGAAGGAATTAATACAGTTGCACAATGCTGTATTTGGACACACGATTATATTAGTAGTTTGTAGAACAACGACCATTTTATTTATATGTATGTTTTTTGGTGGTGGTCACAAAAGAAAAAAAGAAAAGAAAATAACATAGACTTTTTATATATTGCAGTCTCGAGTGGATTATACAGGTCAGTATCAATTTACATGATAAAGATGATTTCATTTAAATTGAAAGTATTAAGATACAGACGTTTGACAATATTGCATTCTCTTCTTTTTAACACCCAGTAACTTCATTTGCTTTTTGAAAATGACATCAAGTTGTTTAATATTTGGACATTTTTGGCTTGAGGAGCTTCTCCTGTTTCTTCTTGTCATGTTGTGTTAACATGCAGTTATTACGGGGCAGGCACACATTGTTTAATAATGTGTGCAACCAATCTGATTATGAAGTCTCTTTATACAGAAACAATTGAGTATATTCCCAACAGACAGGAAACTTTATTCCACCTTTTAATGAAGTACATCAAAAGACCGCAGTGACACACAGGTGTTTCATATCAAAGACGAGCATCCAGCTCATTTCACAGCATTTTGGACTCGCATCATTTCACCTCAGCCCGATCGCTCAGCTTTTTACATTTTTTTCTGGTGCTGTCATCATCATCTCCCCGAGGCGCAGCTGGTGTAGTGGTGCAGCAACGGTTTTCCAAACATAAACTGGCTCTGTGTCCAATGACATGTGGCTCAATCAGTGCGCCAATACTGGGGAAGCGCACGCACGCACATACGCACGCATGCACACACACACACACACACACACACACACACACACACACACACACACACACACACACACACACACACACACACACACACTATGTTAAGGGACAAGTGTCTGCGCCATGTTCAACACCAGCATACAGGGGGGTTTCCAGACAGGGTAGGTAGCCAACACGCACGCACACAAAATGGCAAAGGACTGGTGAGTTTGGCAATTAAAGTCTAACAGTGAAGAGACTCTGTGTCTCCATATGCAGCATGTGTTGTGTTTTTGGCAGGTTTTTTTGTATCCTGTCACTCTGTTGGACCATGTCTTATATTTTGGCTGTTGGATTTTGAGAAAGGCAATAAAAGCCTCCTGTCAATTGTAGTTTCCTATTGTCTACACCATATCCACAAAATGAATGTGCATCCGTTACTGTAGTTACCTGTGTACTTGTCTCTTTAAAACTCATATGTGATAGATTTTGCCAGTGATGGTTGGCTAGAGTATTAATTTCACATGCAAGACATCATTTTTAAAATATGGTGATGTTGCTCAATTGCTACGACTTTATTAGCGAGAGTAATGTAGCAATTTCATGATAATGAATAATATCCATCTTTTTTTCTCTCTCATTTATTGGCTGACTATTGGCATCATTACTGTATGTGGTGTGCAGTTTACCAGTCCATCGGAGAACATACTGAGAAACAGACAAGAACACACACTTGTCCGTGTTCATCTTGATCAGTTAACCTCAACATATGTTTTGGACTGTAGGAGAAAAACAATAGTACCCAGACAGCTCAGGTAGACCATGCAAGCTCCACACAAAAAGGCCTTCAAAACCATAATCAGACTTTGGAAGTGCTCACTGTAACAAGTAAACCCAACAGACAGGCTCATTGGTGAACATTTTCAAAAATGTATGGTTGGACCTTCTCCCGCTTTGTGATTTGACATTTTCCTATGGACTAAATATAGCAGCTATATATGAAAAAGATTCTGTTCCTCTGCTCTCTTTTACAGAGTTCACCACAAGTTATTGCTATTTGCGAGAGTTTTTTGCCCGAGTTCCCTCTTGCTGCAACCGGAGCTGAAAATCACAACTATATAGATGGAATAAATTGCTTTGAAGCTACACTGTGTAGTACTTCTTGTGACAACTCATTATATATTATGTGGTTGACAAAACTTAACAAGTACACAAATTCAATTTAAAGAAACATCTAATAGCTTTTTTTTTTTCTAAAAGCGATTACATTATAGTCAGTCCACACATTTCCATCTGGTCATCTGATCTTGCCATCTGGAGATAAATGTGTCCAGCTCTGCATACATTTGTGGATCTCTTTTCTTTTTTAGTGTTTCACAAATACCCGTCACCCACTGAAGTGCACCACATCATTCCTGGACATGTACCTCAAATAAATTGTTTGCAACTGTACCAGCTGCACATGATCACACCGCTGTTGCCTACTTGTTGAAATCTACTTCACGCTGTGCACTGTGGCATGTGGCCATCTGTATTCTATATATTCTGTATTCGTGCCAATGACATCATGTGTATGGGGTTACTTTCTGTGAGAGCAGATGAATGAGCACTAGACTTGTGTCATGGTGTCACAGCGGGGTTACTCCACCACATCAAAGAACATAAATCGAGCGCCTGTGAGCCACCCTGTGTTTTCTCAACACCCTGTCCATCTCTGTCCTTCTTTTTACATCCTCTTGCACTTGTCTCCTCTTTACCCTTTCTCATCTTCTTCTGCTTTGGTCTGAATCTTTTTCCTTCTCTTCTTTTTTTTCCCTTTCCTCTCTCTCCTTCCTGGGGGAAGGGGAGATTTAAACTTTGAACAAAAGGCAGAAGGAGGAAAAGTTTGCAGAAACATTTGAAGTGTTTTTCTCCCTCCTCTGTTCTGAGAAATGTCATCCACACCCAAGAAACAGTTTCAAAAGAAGCAGAAAGAAGCTGACTAAAGCCAGACAATGCCCACGGCTCCCTCTAGCTCCTCCAAATCCTTGTATTGTTGCTGTGGTTATTTGTGTTGCTTCTTCCTCTGGGGCCCTCCAGGGTTTTGGTTTATCTTTGCTCGGTGCTGAGGTCTTGTCAGAAAATGAGGGCAGGGCTGCCATTTTGGCCTCAGGTCAACTAGCAACGAGCAAAAGTTTATTTTTAGTTTGAAAATGAACCAAGACTTGCTGCTAATGAAAACAGTTGTGTGGTAAAATTTTGTTTCCTGTTCCTGATTTTGTGGCACCATCTGTTTTCACTGCATTAAGTAGCGGTGAGCTTCAAGTGGAAGAAACATGCCACAAATGAAGCATGTTCAGTAGGCGACCAACCAATTGACTTGACTTTGATCCTAAAGTCATCCATCCATCCATCCATCCATCCATCTATCCGTCCACCCATCCAAATATAATAACTTCTCGTTGTAGGCTTTTATATCTATAAGACAAGCTTCTAATCTGACTAGTTGACTTGTATCATCTGGGTTCATAGATAAGTATAGAAATATTCCAGATTTGATTACAGAATTACCTTATGGTGTTATATTGAGCTTTCTCACCTCATGTATGGAATGGTTGTAACAGCTTTTGCCATAAATTCACAAATAATTCTCTGGTTGAAGTGCTTAATTAAATATGGCCTCACGAAGCAAATTACAAATAGACTTAGAATAGGTTGTTCTTGAATTTCTTTAATTAAAAATCTTAACTTCCATCACACTATTTTAATGCTAGATGCTTCAGAGCAGAACACTGTCCTTCACCCTCAGCTCACAGACACCTATGTTGCAGAATCCAGGGATAAGAAACAGTCCTCCCCTTCCCATCATAGGTCTCCTTCTTACTGTGCTGTGGTAGAGTTTAGTTTAAGTCCCTTAAGCCTTTAGTTCCATCACTTTTGGTCTTCAGAGCCGAGCAGGAGAGGTGTGTCCGATGAATTATTTACAGAGCACAGAGTTAAGATAACAAAATGCTTTAGAGCTTCAGACAGGCTGGTGCCATCAGGGTTATGCAGACTGTGTAGTGACCTGAGCATTAGAGGAGTTAGGCTGGGAGAATCCCGCTATCATAAATGACATCTCGCAGGCTCTGTCATTCAAAATGGCAAAATACATCGTTTTTCAAGCGGTATCTTGTCATGCAGGTATGTTCAGTTTATTTAACCAGACTTTGGAATCTGTTGATATGATGGGGATGCCACAGAGGAGGACGGTAGCTTTGTGTCTTTTGGATAGTTAAAAAAATTGTAATGTGGTGACTTTATTTTACATTATACCCTTCTAGTGCTAAATCTTATCAATGTTCAGATTGAAATATATGTAAACTTATTTTACCTTTGGTCTTGACTTATATTCCCCTCATTTCTTCGAATTGAATGAATATTGTAAACTATATAAGAATGTAAATGCTTTATTATTACATACTGCATGAATCATATGTCCATCACAAAGCTTAGTGTATTTAACTTTTCATTCTCAAGTAAATTCTGAACACAAGAATTGGGAAAAGTACACAACTTTTTGACCAAGTCAAACAGAGGCTGTAAACAAATTATTTATACACAGAGATCCAGTCTGTTCAACTTTAAAACATGTACTTGAAGATCAGAGTGGGAAATGGACGGTTAAAGGATGAAAACAGATGTTTAAGTAAAATCCAGACGAGAAACAACTGGTTTGTTATCCCGTCTATTATGATTAAGGGTTCAGAGCCCCTTATGCCCAGCAGATCACAGCTTTTTAAATCAGCCAGAAGTTCACAGGTTGTCTCAGTATAACGTGCTATTTCAGGTTAAGGAGACCCTATTTTATCTCAAGTCAATACCCTAAACAAGACCCTTTAATCTGTGGGAATGAAAACAAAGTGTATTTGGGTTCTGTAGACCAAGAGTTGCTACCAGTTTGCCACAAGAAAATCAATCAAGGCAGATTTACCATTGCTCCCATTGAAAACCTAGAATTTGTTGAAACACAAATGCAAGCGCGTGCACGCACGCATGGACACACGCATGTATGCACGCACGCACGCATGCACACACACGCGTCTCGGAGGTCTTCTTAAGTGGACATTTAATCATCAAGGACCTTTTCCTGCTGGCTGCTTCCTTGAGTGGGTTTGACACACACATGCGCACGCATTGTTTCTTCGTGTTAGAAACACACACACAGAGACTGTCGCGTGGTCGAGTATTGATTCTCAGTGATGTTCCTGTGCTGTTGGTTAAACAAGACAGTAATAATGGAGCAACATTGTTTAGTCTGCTTATTGAACTGTGACTGGCCCACATTGATTGTTTTCTGTTTTGGGAATGCATTTGTGCGCGTGCTTGTGTATTTATCGATGTGATTGTGGCAAGTGCATTTGTGGGCATTTACACATCATTGTCTCGGACAAAGAAAAAAAAAAAACACATTAAGGAAAGGGGCCTTGCTTGAACTTCCTCAACTTTTACATCAGTTCTCTTTTTTATGGGTGTGTGACACTCTGTCAAAGTAGTTTCAAAGTTGTCAAAACCACCACCCACCACTTTTGATTAGTAAATAAATCACAACAAAGCCAAACAATAGCAGGGATATTGACTTTTAGCCACACAGTAAGGTTGGGAACCTCCAAATTGCAAGCATTTGTCAGTTATTGAAGTTTTCTCTAGATAACAAAGTTTCTTATTATAATTTTCTATGTTTTGATTTCAATCTCAGAGCATGCAAAGCCCACTTTTCATGTGCAATTACTTCTGAAGAAGGTCCCAGACCCCAGGCTGAATTCTACTCACTGTTAAAGTCAGTGTGACCCTGAAACATGTGTGTAGTTTTGACACTGATGATTACATCTTACAGTCTGCAGCTATTCCTCATAGACCCACTCACTGAAACTGAACATATATGAAATACATGTCTGATTTTTTTATGTTTCAATCAACCACTTATTTTTTTTTTTTCATCTTTGAAAAAATAAGGTTACTTTCATATGGATATGCAAAATATAGAATTTCACTGCGGTATTTTAATTGTTGTTGCTGGCTGCCGAGCACCATGTGGTGCTGAAATACTGTACGTGTTGGTTAAGTTTTCATACATGTACCTGAATCAAGCGTATGCTCAAGCTGTGATCCTGTTCTTAAGTTTTGAAGTGCTATCCCCCAGGCTTCAAAAGAATCCATTGCACTGTGTGCATTGCCATTCATCACAAGCTGTTTTGATATTACACAAGGTTATGCTGTCTCAAAATTTCCATGCCTAAAGCCCCACATGCGTTCATGAATAATTCATGATGGTTCAATATTGAAATTGGTCATTTGTTTCCATGCCAAAGCTCTGTGAAAGGAGAATTACAGAACGCTTTGGCACTCAATAATGAATCATCAAGATGTTTTGAACTGACACTGAGAGCATCTAGTATTAGGTATCTTTTATTACATTATAAGAAACAGAGACTCCAAAGCACCTCAGACATTTTAACGCTTCCCACATCTTGTGAGGTCATACTCATCTCTGTTTGACTCGCGGAGGGAGATGCTTGCACTGCATTTTCTGGGCTATCATTAAAGCTTCTCCTGGTTTTCTGTGAACACACCAATCCATGGTCACATGCATGCACATACACACTAAGTAAAGATGCATATAATCTTGTGTGCTGCATCTTTAAACATGTTGGGAGTCAAGCTGCCTTGAATAGACACGGTTGAATCTATCCTTTTCCTTTTAAATGGAAATAGGTGGTTTGTGGTATTCTTCAAAGTTGAAACTTTAGCGTTTGCAAATGAACAATATGATGCTCTGCTGACGAAAACATAATGTTGGTATTGGTAAAGTATTCTGGGAATTCCCCACCATGTTTGCTTTATAAATAAATATGACTTACTTTACTTTTAAATGAAAAACAACTTACTGTTGCCAAACTGACTTTGTAGCTTGAAGCTGTGGTTGGTTCGTCTTGGGCTGTTTGGGATGCTGCTCCAGTCTCGTCTTCCTTTTTCACTTGCTCACTCTTGTTCACACTTTCTTTCCTCATTTCCACCATTTCAGCATTTTTTTCTTCTCCAGCCGTAAAGGCCAGAGGCACCGTCCCAAGGGGGGAGCGAAGTGTGTGCATGTGTGTGTGCGCCCGCGTGCGTGTGCCTGTGTGTGTGTGTGTGTTTGTGTATGTGTGTGTGTGAGAGAGAAAGAGAGCGGGAGAGCGTTCAAGAGATTGTGAATATGCAAAATGTCTGAGAAGGAAAGATAGTGAGACATAGAGATTGTAGGAGAATAGGATTGTGTGCCTCTGTGTGTCCGCGTATTTGTTTTTGTGTGTACTGTCGTTCCTCAGGCTCTCTAATTGGGACATGGGTTCTGTCTGTGCTTTGCACCAACCATTTTGATGTAAGTCCCGCAAGAGCATCGCTGTAAATCTTGATAATGGTATTAAGCTTGTTGAGCTGTTCTGGGACTTCAGCCTGCAGTCTGCGCTTGTGTGATGATGAGACAGACACACACACACACACACACACACACACACACACAAGTGCAGAGAGGTGTGGGAACAGCTTATTAATGTAGTAAACCCCATATGTACATACACACTGCAGCCCAAACTCCTCCTGTTATTGGTGCACAGACCTCTGTGGCACTTAAGACAGCTTACTACTGCTAGAAATGTATTCAAGGAACTGTCGCGTGTTTGTTTGTGCGTGCGTGTGCTTGCGTGCATGTGTGTGTGTTCCAGACGACTCATTGCAGACATATTTGGGATTTGAAAAGGTAATATAGCTGCACTTGATTAACATGCACAGCAAAAACAACATGACAGATATAAAATGATTCAGTGCTCGGTTCTATAGAGCTGGCTAGACCAGTTCCTGTGTGAGAAATGTCACGGTAATAGGTATCGTCCTGTCAGCATATGTAGTGGGTGATGCAGGGAAATTACAGCAGGGCTTGATTGGTTTGAGTGGCTGTAACTGTACATTGAAAGCACTGAAATAGTTCCACTACCTCAGCTGGTTTCAGACATATTGAGGCTAACAGGAGACGTCGTCTCATTTGAAGCTTCAGCCTTCTAACTCTGCCGGGTGGTTTTATACTTTTTGCAAGACGATGGGTAATACCAGAATAGTGGTGACTGTTGTTGTAAGACCCAAGAACTCCTTTACATACACTATGTTGAAGAAATAAATAATAGAATGATTGACTTGAAGTAATGTAAAATTCCTGGATCCAGCATGCTGGCTCCATTTGTTGTTTGATTAAGTTTTTGTCTTACATGAATGTATAATAAATCGCTTGTAAAGTCACTACAGCTTTATGTGCAGGCATCGAAATTGAGTTTGTATCAAGGCCGATCAAATTGGAAGGCACGACAAGATGTTTGTCTGGTGCATTCTTTTTTTTAAACTGTTAAGGCACACTTTTCAATCTTGATTAACTTTAAGGCAGAATAATACCATCCCAACGTCTTCTAGAGTTTAATTCTTTGTTTTGTCAAGTCGTACATGATAGGTGTTTACGAGGGTATTATCTACCAGCACGGCAGCAAAATTGGCTTTAATATTTTGAGACACGCATCATAAGTCAGCATAAACCAAGTAAACAAACATTTCCCCGTGCGTTTCATAAAACATGTAGACGATATTGCTCAAACTACATCAGCAGTCAGACTCTTGTCTCCCTGCAAATGCAAATGTTGTACCAGCCAAGAGCTGTAAAAGCTAATGAGAGTAATGGGGTCTAGTGTACTTGGTGATTGGTGCGACATAAAGGGAATATGCGGTGAATATGTGGGGGTTAGGCGTACTGTAAAATATGGGAATGGAGACGTGCAGCTGTTCCGGCTGGCTCCAGCTCAGTTTATGTCTCCATCTCTCAAAGCAGATGGAAAATATTATGATGCAGATGATGAGGGAGAGGCAGAAATGGAACAAAGCATACAAGGGAATGAAAAAGAGAAACATTGCAAAAGTAACACAGTAACAAGGTTTAAATTAGATTTTCTTTTTTCTCGGAGTCTTTTCGAGCAGTCAATATATCAATATACTGTATAAGTATACTTCACCTAACTGTCGCAGGGAGTCACAGTCAGAGTATCCCGCTGCTTGGAGCCATAACTACTCATTGAGTTCGGCACTGCATTGTTATGTCAAATAATTACAACCACTCACCTTGGGATTGCAATTGCAGCAGCATCATGCAATCATTTCTTATTAGTATGAACACAATCTTGATAACATATGCGATAACTCCACTGCACTGCACAAATGATGTATCTTTAAATTGTTACTTTGAAGTATTGAGATATGAGCTTAATGCGTTCATTCCTAAAGATATATAAACAAAAGCATACAGTCCTCCTGCGATGCTCTGTAATTCCTCTCTTTAACAAATTGTCTGAGAGTTTAGAGTTTGTTAGGGGAAACAAGGCAGAATTTAATCGGCATGACACCAGCAGGGGAATCTAATAAGGGAGACACCATTGGGGCTTGTTTAATGATTTTCTCCTTTTGCCTTTTTCAATTATGGTACCTTGCTGTGATCTCTGCTGAGTCTGTCTGTCATGTTTTTTTCCCCACCTCTTTCCCTCTATTCGAGTCCATTTCTCACTCTTTATACCTGTCTGCCTGCTGCTCTCTGGCTCTCTCAGTTGGCCTGTTTGCCTTCTGGTTGTTCTCAAGCCTTTCTCTTCACCACTGCAGTGAAAATGCGATAACAAACTACAATTTGTGTGCAGTCATGCCCAGAATGTATACAGGGGGGGATATTACATTTATTTTATATGTTTGTAAGTTTTTAAACTCCCACAGTGAGTTTTTGCTGGGGTTAGGGTCAAGACAGTGAATTGGCATCATTCTTTTGCAGTTGTACAAAAATATCATCGAAAGTAAGGATTTAAATGGTGCAAAAGCTGTGCAGCGATATAAAACTATGTAGTGAAATCCATCATCCAATATGCTGGATTGGTTTCAGTGTCAGTAAGCAGCCCTATAAAGTGACTTGTGTATTGACCGTTGAGTACCTAATCGAAATTAACTACAGGCTTGGAAGAGTAATTACAAATATCAGTTCATTCGTTCAGTCATGATGAGCTGCCAACTCTGTTATTAGTGCTACTGCAGTTTCTAGCCTAATGCTACCTTTCATAAAAAAAAAAAAAAAAAAAAAACAAAAAAAAAAAAAAAAGATTGCTGCACTTTGCAGGCAGTGAAGTATACAGGTTTTAAAAATGTAAAATCTGATAAGTAGTAAGAAAATTGGAGCAAGCAGATAAAATGTGAAATTCCTGCTTTGCTTTCATGATAATTCTGTTCTTCTTTGTGAAAACCTCGTGTGTATTTCCTTTATTAGTCATCCCTAAGTGTGGACTGGATTGAACTTTTCTGATTGTCTGGGTAAACTATTGCAGCTCTGACAAGCTTTTTCTTTTCTAAGGTTCCTGTTTATGAAACTGACTGCAACGGAAGGTCAGCAGGTTCAGCTACTGGTGCTACTATTTTTGTCTTAGTTGACTAACTAACATCTTCATCATGCAGACTAAATATTGATTGCTCTGCCAGATGTCTACATTATACATTTATCATGCTGTTGAATTCATGGCTTTCCAGTGTCTCAAAATTGGCTTTTTAAAAGTATTTGTTACGCAGTTGGAATTGCCAGCTATGTGTGATATCTCACAGAATCTAAGTCACAACAATGTTGACTGAACTGAAGAAAGACATTTCCTCCTTAAAAGACTGGTCATGCTTTAAACCTATATAACACTGTCCAGATAATATTGTTCAATAGCATTTATGTTTTGGTTCTATGTTTCAAACTTCATATGAGCATTTGTGTTTGTTGTGGGTATTCAGCCTGATTCAGATCTGGTTTGAGATCAAAGTTCAGTTCATTGCCAGAGTAATTTTCTGTGACAGGAGGGGATGGGTGCATGGCTTCTTAATTATCCCACGCGCATTTTGTTTAAACTAATCTACAGCACATTACTGAGCATTGTTGAGGAAAATGAACAATGATCTTCTTAAAGTTACACAGGAAAAGATTAAGGAAAAGCTTCTCTGACCTTCGCCAGTAAGGAGGTCATGTTACTTCTGACCCATTTGCTAACTGGTGCTCTGGCTCTAATCTACCCTAGCAACATGCCCTCCTGCCACCCTCCTACAATCCCTTTCTGCTGCTTTCTTCACTCCTTCCTCTCCACATGTACCGCATGTCCTGAAATTATGTCATACTGCCATGTCTGCACTGTTGGATGGGTTTATGTCTTCGTTCCGTTACCCCGGGGTGACAGGGCGTTCCGTTACACCAGGTGACAGGGCATTCCGTTACCTCCGGCAGCGGGGCATTCCGTTTCCCCCGGTGACAGGACATTCCATTGCCCTCAGTGACAGGGCTGGGAATCATCAGGCTTGGAGCAGGAGCACGGAGCTGGTGTGCAGAGAAGAGACATGGGCTCGCCAGGGGTGACTTTCTTTGTGTGTGTTTGTGTGCGATAACGCTCAGCTGTGAGTGTGATTTCTGTGAGTCTGTTAAATGTGAACTGCCAGATGTCCTTACTACTATATAATGGTTCCACAAAAACAAAAAATTGCTTCAAAAGTTTGGTGGTAAAAGTAACAGCAGAACGCAAAAAAAAAACGAAAACAAATATTCAAGCCAGTCAATGCATGCAGACATGAATATATTTGTGTGTGTGTTTGTGTGTGTTCCTAGACAAATGGGGAGTAAAGGGCGATGGGGAAGAGTAGCTCAAGGAAACAAAGAGTAAAAGGGCAGTGAAGGATGAAGAAGGATGCACTTCACAGAGGAGACCAGCACAGCATGACTGTGTACTGCCCTAAATCTCCAACCATTTTCCTAATTTATTCACTCCACCTGCTGTTTCTGTCTTAAGACAAAAAATTTCAAGCAAGTGGTAGTTAAAAAAAAACAAAAAGACAACTTCAGATTTTTTTACGTTATTTTATGAGGTTATATTCATTCGTAAAACCACACTAAAGAAGTATTCAAGTCAGAAATCCATCTTATAACTTTTTTTTTTTCTAAACAAATCTGGTCGAGATGACCCGAGTAAATGCTGAAGCGTTAGTCCACAGTTGAGTTCTGTTGCTTAACTCACCGTGGGAGGGCAGCTGTAAATCAGAAATGGGATACCTGAAACCCAGCGCGCATGCACACAGACGCACACATGCCATTCCTATCATCCTACCATCCTCCCCTAGACCTGACCACTCGGTCCACAATGTCAACAAACAGCTCACTTCTTTGTTCTTTAACTATTTTTTGCAGTGACTAACCCTTTTTTACCCTTGTTTTTGCCCGGGTTTGTCTGTCTGTCTGTTAGCAGGATTACACAAAAACTCTTGACGGGATCTTCCTAAAAAAAAATCACAAGATTTGTCCTGACCTGACCTAGATTCCATAAAATTTTGAGAGTGATCCGGATAACCATCTGGATACAAAAAAAAATATTAAAGATCCTGTTTTTCCCCTTTACTTCTCATTGGGAAAAATTCCAGAAGTTAAGATTGGAAACCCCATTTACGAGTTTCAAAACCCAAAGCTCATAGAACTTTGTTTCGATTCTCTTGAAATTTGACATGTATATTTGAAGGATCATTGCCCTGAATTGTGCCAAATTTTGTCTGGATCTGATCCAGATTAACGATGTGGCGGCATTTTGAAGTTGGGAAACACCATTTGGTTGTGGTCTGCGCTCTTGGAGTGCTTTTCTTTCTAGTTTTTACCTTTAACTTCCTCATGGTGGTCTGTAAAATGTGTAAAATGTATTTTATTAAAGTATTCTTAAATGTCTACTCTTACTTGAATGTTATATTTCTGCTTATAACATGGCACCTGTTGTTACTACTCATTGTCTCATGGGATCATATCATGTGCTATTGATGCAGACATAATAGTCTGACAGTGAATAACACTTATTTTCTTTTTCACAAGGTACCTGTTAGCGGGAGGGATACTTTAAGTAGAAAGTGAACATTTTGTCTTTAAAGTTGGGGTGGGAAAGCAAGACAAATAGACAGTTGTAAAGATTTGTGGATGTTTGACTAAAATAGAGGCACAAAATTAATCTCCAAAACTGCAGCTCTTGCGATGTACTCCTGCTCGACAGTGGTCAGTAGCTTCTCAAAAACGGTGCAAGGAAGTAATAGTGGTGAACCAATAGCAAGGTCACGGGCAACCAGGGCTCAATGAGGCATTTTGAGAGCAAAGGCTGGCCTATGTGGTCAGATGGGGACACAAACAGACAAGCTTTATACTGAACTTAAAGCTAGATCTGATAGAAAGGTGTCAGGATAAACATGGAATGAGAAATGTACAAATACCATATGAGAGCACAGAGACAAACACAAGTCAATAGTTTTGAAAATGCTGTGTATGTTTTCTCCAATGTGATGCTTACTGTACACATCCAAGTATAGCATGCATCATTACTTATAATACTACACGCTGAGCTTGTTCTGCATTAATGTAGGTCGCAGCGAACTCTGATCACAGAGAGACGTTGTCCATCTCTGCACTGAATCTCAAGTCAGAGTAGAAATGCAGAGGTGGCAAAAATGTGTTTTCACTTTATAGGATAGGCATGCATTAGTTGTAACTGTTTTATCGGATTTTGTTTACTTTTTTCAGTAGATTACATTATTTAAGTGGAATGGAAGCTGTGCCAGTATGACGAAGACAGGCACAGAGCACATCGATGAGACAGACAAAAGAAAAAAAGCAGCAAGATGCTCATTGCATCCCACATTTTCACTTGAAGAGGAAGGCGTCATAAAACTAGAACCCATTAGCAGCCATTAGGTTGGTGTCAGTCAGCGGTGGAATAACAACTCAGCAGTTAGCAGGCAAAAGGTCCACACAGCTGAAACTGCTCTTGAAGGAAGAAATGAAACTTTTAGTTGTCTGGGAGCTCTGTGCTTCAACATATCACATTCCTGTCTTTTTTTTTTATTTTCTAAATGTATTATTGCTATCCTAATGCTCACTTATTATTTATGTGAAGCTTTATTATGAGTGGGCTTATATTAATTTTTTTTTCCTTTTGATGTCCTAA